>VZUI01076759.1:0-14840 GCA_013401135.1 Cettia cetti
ATTTATATTTATATTTATATTTATATTTATATTTATATTTATATTTATATTTATATTTATATTTATATTTATATTTAGCAAAATATTTTAGACAACTTACATTAAGCATCTTTGTTGCTTTTCTATCCTTCAAAGAAAGAGCTTTTACAGAGTAAGGTATAAATCTTAGATGCAAGGTCAGGAATATGTTATCTCTCCTGCCTTTTGTAGATGACTCAGGGATGTCCCTGTCAAGTCAAAATTTTGATTGTGAAATCCTCTTGAGGGGGAAAATGCAAACCGAGCACATATTAACCAGACAAATTTCATGCTACAGAAATAGAAACAAAGATATATTTAAGTATGAATGTGTGAGAGTTCTCATCACGTTCTATGTTCTCAGTCTTTTCCACAGTCGGCTTTTCTATTTTCAGAATGATTGTTTCTGAAAACAGAGCTTTTGCAAAGCTTTAAATTATGTCTTCAGTCTGCAGATGGTATCCTTAATACAGCTATAAAGGTACTGAGTGTAAGTTGGACTAGACAAATCTGAAAGTACTGAAAACAGAAAAAGGAGCACAGTTTTATGTCATGACCTAGAAACATCTTCCAGCCTTCACCACTGGACACCCAGTTCTGGACCCATGGAGTAAATTGTTCTAGCTGTACTGAAAACTGGAACAAGTTTCATACAGTGGTTCACAGATTATTTATGGATCAAACTTCCCTTTTGATGACAACAGACTGACCAAAAATAGTTTCAACTTTCACTGTAAGAATATAACAGAATTCTGCAGAGATGCACATACTACCCTCTGAAAATATCTATAATACAGTCCTGGAGATGGTGTGAAACATGCACATATTAAAACTAAGAACACATAAAGATTATTGGCTGTAAGAAGTATTTTAGTTTCTCTACAACTGACATATGTTAGATTTTTATATATATATATGCAAGATGTAATATGCTACCACAGCAGGACGTACACTGGAAGTTGCAAACCTCACTAGGTCCTTACAGGTACCACACGGAGTAACGTGAGCACACATACACAAGGTGGTGCTGCTGGGCTGGCACAGTGCATGTCCTGCTACTCCATCACAGACCGTGTTGTCAGAGAAATCCCACCCTGGGAAATCTTTCTTTGATTTTCCACTTTCTGAATACTCCACCCTTCACATGTCAGCTGGCCAGGAAATGGTGGTCTTGTTTCACAGAGATGGTGCGAGTATGGCTCTTGTCTTCAGTTTTTCAGTATTTTTGACATTATTTTCAATTGTGTCCTAGACACCTGTTTCAGTGGACTAAAAATACCACACAGATCTTTCACCAAAATCTGGGTCAGAATGACATAAGGTAAAATTTCAAAGTGCCTGTGTGAATGTCACAGGGTGCAGGATGCATACCAATAGTCCAAATAACGTTTTTCTTAAATATCTCAGGTGTAAATTCCTCAGGCATCTAGATACCTGTGCAAATGTTGTGCAGTCTCTAATTTAACTTCATGGGATCAAAACACAAGACACCTTAAACCACTTTATCTCTTAAGGATGAAATTCACACCTGTGTTTTTAATAAGCAGCTGCATAATGCACACTGAGATTTAAATACAATAAAAGACAAAGCAAATTTATTTGCTACAAAGATTTAATACAAACAAATATGGAAATGTAAGGTCTCACAATGCAAACATTTGTGGAATTCTTATATATGTGGGTATGCTGAATTCTTTAAGTAGTGTCATTTCTTGTCAACTGAATTACTTGCCATAAATTTTCAGATGCTAAGGGTTCAGTTCTGTAGGTTTGTGTTGGTGTGAGCTGAAAGAATTCTTGAGTTTCTTAAGGCTTACAGCAGTAATATGGATTAGATAGCCAACTTTTTTTGTTAGATTAAAAATTTAATGAAAACATGAATTAGAATAGCAATGGACATGTGTAGAATGTCTCCTTACCTGAAGGAGAATTCTCAGCAAAATTTGAAATACAGAGGGAATCTTGAAATACAAATTATGTCCTGTAAAGTATAGGTTTTCCTACATGACTTCCTCTAGACTGACTGTACTGGCTATATTGCTGAGTAGTCAGTCTGCCCCAAGCAACCTTTAGGTCTCTTAAGGATAGTTAGTGTTTTGATAATGACAAAGTAATGAAGGTTTGCCTAACCATCAAATGGATGCAGGTTACTTATTGTTCTCTGAAGACATTGAAGTTGCTGTGCTTACAAGATGGTTGCATACACTGGTAAAAATAAATTGGCATCACTTTGCTGGAAAAAAAGCTCTGTGTTGCCTGTCATAAGCTCAACACAACTTGTTTGAACATTTTATCATAAGAGCTCTTTTTCCTAATTAGCACAGCGTGGCAGGGCAGGACACTTGCTGTGATTGTGAAGAGAGTCTCTCTTCTTTCTAAAGATTTTAACATGAGTGGTCAATTTGTGATCACTGTGGTGAAGGCATAGAAATCTGCAATAATTCTTCAGTGTTACCAGGATTCATTAGGTAAGCCACTCTTCTTATTCCTAACTCACATTCCTGGTGATGAGATCAAAATCCTAGCTACTGTATCTCGAATTTTGGTTGAGTGATTACTCAAAACATATTTCCCTCCTTCACTGTTTCTCACCAAAACCTGACTGTTCTTGTGACAATTGTCACTTTATTGTATAATTAGAAAGACAAAAATTCCTGCTGCTTTATTTAAGCAGCAGTCTCTCTTGCTTTTTGAACTACGTTTCTATTTTACACAGACATTCTGTAGTAACTTGCTTCTCTGAATAATGTCTGCCTTTTAATTTGTTGTGCTTCAACACCGTGTGGGTTTTTTTAATATTGTGTTGAGTGCTAAATTCCCTGTTGATTCTCACTTTGAAATATTGACTCCTCCTTTTTATTTTTGAAGCAAAGAAACAGCAACAATTAAGAATGTCTCTTTATTCCCCCTTTGCATTTTTCCACTGTCATTGGACTTTTTACTCAATTCCTAGTGTAAATTTCAGTTGTAAATCCAAACATATACTGTAGATGGAGCTTTAAGGTTTTTCCAAGAAGAAATCCATTCTCTAAGCCACAGAGATGCCCCAGTGATAAAAAGAGGGGAAGACTCACAAAAGACGAGTCAGAGAGTCGGGTGATGCCAGGTATGTTTTTGATTTGGATTTGTACTTTTCAAATTTGCCTCTAACAGAGTAGCACAGAAAACACAGACTCAGCTCAGAACAATCTTGTCTTTATCCTCTCTGTAATCCTCAGAAAATAATGAAAGATTGATTGGAAGTCCCCTTAGAGCAGGGAACCAAAGTATATCCTGCAGAAAGGAGAGACAACTTTTCAGCTGTTGTGCTGAAAGGAACAACACAGCCATCACAAAGCAGAATTATAATGTAATAAGTGAAAAAGATTCCTTCAAGCCACAATCTATGTGAAAGTGAAAGGTCAATGGCAAATCCTAATTAACATAACTTTTTAAATGGGATTAGTCCTAGCCATATGTATCAGCAGCAGAATGCAGTTTTGCAAAAGGAAACCTGAAATGGGCAAGAGGTTAATTATGTAGGTAGACATCACAGAACCACTTTTAGCAATATCCAGAAAAAAACCTTCTGTAAAAGAATAAAATTGTTCTATTAATTTTAAAGTATATTTTTCCAATTTCTCCCTGTTCAGTTGGAAAATCCAGAGAATCAGGAGCTTCTGTGTCCTGGGAGAGTGATAGTGATCAGGCTACTATAGCCTATTTCCTTCCCTCTCTACCCCATACACACACACACATACACACACCCCACTTTCCCTATAGCTAACAGTCCTCCTCTGTGATACGTAGGAAATAAGTACCCCTAGAAACCATGAAAACTGGATTTAATCCAGGGAGGTAATTTCATGCTGAGCATCACTGCTGCTGAACTGGTACCGTGGGCACTATAGGATGGAGAGCAGAGCAGCCCAGTGGTAAGGGAGGGCTGTTTCTTGCTCATCTTTAAGATGTGGCTGATAATATTTGAAAGCCCAGTCTTGTCTGGTGTGGAGGCACAGAAATGAGGACTTTGAGCCCTGAATTGAAATATCTCCCAAAACAAATGAAAACTGAGTAAGACTTTGCTCTTCTTGCCTTTTAAAAGTGTCTTTGCATACACTAGAAAAACTGGATTCAGGCTCATCCTTGCCCTTGGGCAGCTCACATCCATATCTCTTATCCTCAAAGGAGCAGAGGCTGTTTGATGGTGAATACATCCACCCTCTCTCCTGTTTTATCACACTACATCTCACCTGGGTTAGAGAAAGGGAGAATATGTCTGCACTGTAGTGATGCAGGGACTGAATGAAGTCCCTGCAGCAATGGCTCCATGAACTGCCCATGAATTTTTATTGGCCATAATGCTGCATCAGACCAGAGATCAGAAACCAGTGCTCCAACAGAGCCTTGTCACAGGTCAGAGCACAGAAAGATGTTTGTGTTCATGGAGCTGGGCTCTTGCAGCCCATTTCTCCAGCAGGACACTTGTGCTTGTCCTCTGCTTTTACAGCAGCAGCTCTGGCACCCCTGTCAGGTGACCTGACTTTTACTCCCAACTCATACTGAAGTGATCCAAACCTCTGTGGGAAATGCTGCAGTCAGCTGTAGTATATAATTTTAGCTTACATCTATCTACATTATTAATAGACATTTTATTAAATTGCCATATCCAAGTGAAGCGAGACTGTCAGGTGAACAGGCTGTCTAAAACAGTATCTCATCTCTACCTGCTGCCTTCTGTTGGGGTGCATGTGTCTATCTATATATGTCTGTAACATGCTGGTAACACTAATTAACCCTCCATAGACTATTTATAGGTACTCCTTTTATGTAGGAGTGTCATCTGAAATGCAAACACAGGTTTATCACCCTCCACCACACTCCTGGCAAACAAAAGCCCATGCCCTAAAGTTTAGATTGAAAGCTGGTCTCTTTTTAAGCACACCAGAGCAGGAACCCCCCCTTCCTTTCAAGATTATTCAAGTCACTCAGAGGGAAGTTTCCAAACCAAATCCATGGGGCTGAGAAACAAAGTGGTAGTTTCTGTGTGCAATTGGTACATTCTTTGAATGTGTCAGTGCATAATGAAATTACATTGTCAGTGAGAGCACTGCACTAGAAAAAGGATCTGTATAAGTCAGCCGGTGCATTATTCTAAAGGCACTTTTATCTGGAAAACCCCTACTAGTCTGAGATTTTGTAATATCATTAATAGTACCTACTGCAGCCTTTATTTGCAGTTAACACAATTTTTTAGCTCCCACTCCTCAGAAGCAGAAAAAAATCTGATAAATTAGATGTCTCACTTTCTTACTGTGAAATGTAGTCTCTATTTTGTTGTTATCTTTAGAATCTACAATAAAAAACGTATATTTTTCTCAGCATCCAAATGAAATACAAGATCAACTTTTTTCTATCTGCTAGATGCAAACATTGTGTAGTATCTTACCAATGATCCACTTTAAATCACCTTCATCTTCTGAAATCCTCCTTATTCAGATTACTGCACAAGCACGACAGAAAATACAATAAAGTAATTCTGAAATCCTTCTTTGATCTACTTTCAAAGCCAGCTTGCAGTGTTAGCTCCAAATTGATTTCAGAAGTTAATCATCAAATAGACAACATCAGTCAATATCACATATTAGAAAACTTCCCAATCTAATGGTTAAAAAGATTAAGAGTTCATAAACACTCTCATTTCCTTAATATTTGACATTATGAATCATAAATCATAATTAAAAATAAACTGTAAATCCTACTTTTCTACTATAAATAGGAAACTTTTTAACTAGAACTTTAAGTCAGGGTTTGCACAGTGTTGAGTACACATCAGAAGACTACCAGTTCCCTTTAAAAATGCTACTTTTTGTTCTGATTTTTGTTTCTTTTCTGCAGTGCTAATTACACAAAGTCAACTTTTTGTCTTGATGATGCACACAGCCAGACAGCTTTTTAGCATTACCTGGTTAATTGCCCATAATGCAGCTATGATCGGATAATTTTGTACCAACTTCGAGAGGGCTTTAAAGGAGTTTAGATTATGTTTGTTTGTGTGAGTGGGTTTTGTAACCCTGTGGTTTTTTAATATACCAGTAGCCTCTGCAGCTGCAGCATTATTTGAAAAAACTAAAAATGCAACTCAGACAATGAAGGATTATCTTAACAGCAACAGATTTTGCAATGCAATATAGCATAAAGAAAATGAGATGTCAGAGACTCCATCCAGCCACCATTGTCCCAGGGAACTCAGAGCTTCGAGCACCAGTTCCAGTCAAGATTTTGGCATGCACTTGTGAGACTATTCCTCTGGTTCAATTTAAATAAGATAAGAGTTTCTCCTTCTACTTGTGGCCTGTGTTTTATTATCTGCCTAGCTGATAGACCAAACCTGCTCCTTTTAAAGTCTACAGAGTTTCTCTCTCCAAGGGGATGGTCTAACAAATTGACATTTGCACCATCATGATATCATGTGGAATGATACACATCAGATTATGCAATAAGAGGAGAAATAGAAAAAAATTATATGTTAGTATCACACCCCAAATGCAGACTGGACTTGTGGTGCTTCGCCTGTGTCTGGTTGTTCATAAGAAAACCAGGAAGTAGCTCCATCATGACTAGATATATTTCAAAATTTTTATGTCAATAGAGTGTGTCCACTGCAGGTTCTTACACTTGAGCACCACAGAGAGTCTTCAGCCCTGCACTGGGTGTCCAAAGTTCACAAAATCAAACACCCCAACCCATGGGTATATCTGGTATCCCCCAAGAAGGATTTATCTTAGATAGTAGCAAATGGAATAAATGAGAAAACTGGTCTAAATAAGAAGAGTGGCAAGAAGGAATGTTGCTCCCAGGGCTCACAGCCCTGCTATGGGGACTTGTGACTTTGCTACCTGAGACAAGTCTGTACATTATGCAGCCCTGGTCACAAAACACAGCTGAAAGAGAGAAAAATTTTACATTAACCGAAGATGTGGGGGATGCTGCTGGACCTCTGCACGATAACATGCAGGATCAGAACCTTGCTCTCATCTATAAGCAGGACCTGGGTTTCATGGCTGCAAATTTACTAATGCAAAAAATTATCTAAAACCTGGCATAGCACAGCTCCAGAGTTCACACCTACACTCTCCAACCTTTCCAAAGGCAGGGTTGTTACATGCAAAATGTGCATGGATAAGGTCCTTGGAAAACCAACTCCTTATCCCTATTCTTGTTTGTCAGCATAGCTCTTGTCCAAGTGAGCAGGCATTCAAGAAAATCTAGTCCAAAGTTTACCCTGCTAATGCTTATCTCCTGCTGTGGAAAAGGTTAACTCTGGTCTAAGGCAGAGAAAAGGACTGTGCAGATCCCAGAGCCTGGCTGCTAGAAGACTCACATGGAAGATGAGGTTTATAGCCTCTCACTCCTTTAGAGATTAAATTACTAAGACATGAATATTAAATGTGACTATTGCATACTTGATATTTATCTCTGCCGGGGCTGAGCCCCAGATGTCACCTTTCCTAGTTGGACACTGACTTCACTCACTTAATGTCCTGTTAATAACAGGGAAAAGACAGGATACGGACAATCCCATGCATTAAATATGCAAACTCTAAATAGGGCTGCTGAATATAAACACATTATTTTCGAGGCACCTGAGAATGAAAGTTTAAGTCACCTGAAGAAGAGAGTAGACATTGGTAGAATTTACTATTACAGTTTGTGTAATACATTGGTTAAGAACCACTCTTGAGCCATTCTATATCATTAATATATTGGCATGACCTCTAAAATACAGCTTCAACATTTAAAGTGATTAATGCATTCTATTTATGAGTTCTTTATGTATATGTCACATGTTCCTTTCACATCCTTGTCATTGCTAACATTAGCTAAATACACTCAATTTCCAGTAAGAATGTTCATTCTTGTCAATGTATTTTTGCAGGCTCAGAAAAGCACTCGTTTATGCCCCAAATAACTTATTCCAGATGAAGGAAAAGCCACAAAATATCATAAGCTAGAGTCAAATCTCCAAGAGAGAAACTGTTTGTTTTCTCTACATGCTAATGATTTAGCACAGCCAAGCAATGCTCAAATGGTTTCATACCCAGAAAATATAAAGGTGCGGAACAGAGAAAACCAAATGTTTCTTAGTTTCTTAGCATACACACATATGGCACGTTTGCAAATCTCTAAATTTTATTCCAGTGATTTACAGAACAAGAAGTAACTGTATATCTTCTTTATAGTTTCCTATCTTTAATATAGATCTCTGCTAGAACAGCTTTTCCCAAAGGTAGCTTTCCAGTTGGATGTACAGAGCTTGGATAATAATTTATCTGCTTTTTACTCCATATGCAGCTTGGTGTCAGAGCTTACAATGGGATTTGATTTACAAGGTAATGCCTTGCTGAGGAACAGAACACTGCACTTGCAGCACAGGCAAGTCACAGGGCTGTGGGCAACTTGCTGCACAGCTGAAAAAGGATTTCCAGATAAAACCTGCCACCCCACTGCTCACTGGGGAGGAGAGTCCCTGCTTCTTTTTTTTTTTTTTTTTTTTTTTTTTTGAAAGGAAGAAAGTGTCTTGTCCCTCATTTTTCTGGAGAAAGGGGGGTACTCTCTCTACTTTCCCCTGTAACAGGAGATCAGGCTGTGCTGCCCTGGCTGTGATTTGAAACAGGCTGATAACAATTTCTGTGTCCTTGTGTGTCTTGCTGTGGTCTTGTGTGGATTTCCTGAAGGAAAAAAGAAAAAAAAAAGTTTATGCAATGTGCATATACTTTCTATGTGGGATTCCACACCTCTGTGAAATGGTGTTTCAGGACCCAATAATGGAAAAAAGTTTCAGAATCTACTCTTCCAGTGTACTCAATAGAATGAACACTCCTTGACTGGCCAGAACCAACAGGACTGGTTTTATTCTCCATCCTATAAGTGTTCATTTCCTTCACTGTCTGGAGAACTGAAGATTGAGAGTCCAACTACAAACTCATGGGAAACAAGCAAATTTTTACCTCTCACTCTGGTGTGCGCTGTGGATCCCAAATACTTTTAAACTCTATTTCACCAGCTTTGTGCTCTTGTGTTGCAGGCAGTGTTTCTCAGTAAACATTTGGCTGAATTCTCTAAGCCTGTGAGCATTCAATAACCACTTTTTGGGAAGCTTCTGTTTTATATTTAAACACAGAGCGAGGACCCCAGTTTTAAAGAGTAATTCATTGAAAGAACATAAGTGACAGCACATCACTGCCAGCACATGGTGCTTCCAGCACACCACTTCTGCCATGGCTTCTATCTGATGTCCACTGTCTGACTGATAATATTAGTCATTCTCATGTTTATTACATAATGCTCCCTAACCCTGGCACATTCTTGTATTCTTGTTCCAACTACCATTTGGGATACTCTGCTTTTTCATTTGACTTTTAGAAGCAGAGTGGTTGGGAAGCCCTCCAAGTAATTTGTAATTTCATGTGTAATTTCACGTGTAATTTCAGCCATCAGTTTAGGGACATGATAATATCTGCTAAATTGCATTATTATTATTATTATTATTATTATTATTATTATTATTATTATTGTTGTTGTTGTTGTTGTTGCTGTTGTTGTTGTGGTGGTGGTGGTGGTGTTTTTTTTTTCTTTTTTCATTATCCTCCTCCTCATCATCATCATATCAAAATTGCAGATTCCTTATTGCCTACTTAAATACCCTCCTAATCCGCATTTACCTTAAATATGAGTAAGTAGTAACCTTTACCACTTTTTAACCTGTGACATGAACTCCACTGAAGCAGCTACTCCTGCCTGTGGAAGAGTTTTATTTCATGGCGTGCATCTAACCTTCCTTTTTCAACAGGAAAATCCATGCTATGCAGAAATCTGTGGGATTTATATTCTATGCTCAATTTATTCAGCCAAGTGGATGTTCTAGCACGTTTCAAGTAGGAGCTGTAGGATATAATGTGAAAATAATATGCTGGTTTGCAGTTAGTAGGCATCTTGTAAGGTCCCTAATAGCTAACAGCTTCTGGTTTAACTTCTTTGGAAAATTGCAGATAGTACTATTCTTTATGAGCTTTCTGCTGTAACTGAAAATGAAGAAAAAGGATAAGTTTTCTAGTAGAGCCCAGTAAATTTAATTTTTAGTACATTGTTACCAAGGGAATTAACTAGAAGAAATAAGTACATTTGTCTTTTCAAATGTGCTTTCTAACACACATTCAATATATCTGGGCAGATAGAGACAAGATTCACAGAATATATATATCGCTATTACTTTAACCAAGGATTGGAAAATTAAATAGGAACCCACTGCTTTTGTGTCTTTCTGGACCTGACTTACAGACCTGAGTATTTTCATAGAATCATAGAATGATTTGGGTTGGAAGGGATTGCCTTGTTACAACCCCCTGCCACGGGCAGGAACACTTCCCTCTATCCCAGACTGCTCGGTGTCCATCCAACCTGGCCTTTAACTCTGCCAGGGATGGGGCATCCACAGCTTCCCTGGGCAACATTCCATGAGAAGTGGTAGAGGAGGAGGGAAAATGTGTGGCCTGTGGTGTGCACACACCAGTTAGACACATAAGAAGCCATTCATGTGTCTTCTTCCTTTCAGATTTCTCCAATAACAAAGGTCAAAGCCTTCCTCATTCTCAGTCACCTCTCACAAGCCCATTTTCTATGTCTGCTCTTCTTTGGTACCCTGGAAAGGGCTGTGCTGATTATTTAGGCATTAGGAGGAGTGCCTTAACAGGAAATGTGAGTACAGGCCCTTTTCTTGACAGCTGTGACCTGCTTATCATAACAACACTGATGGGTTTGAGATTGTTGTTAGAATCAGCTCTTCGGGTAGACTTGATCTTGCAAAGCAACTTTATGGATCTTCCCTGATTAGCTGATGCCATGCAAAAGACAATTTACTCTGGCACAGCTGATACTGGCACATTGATACAATGATCAAATGCAAAGTCTAAGCATGAAAAATATTTCAGATGTAATTACTGAGTGACATTCATCCACTGTGGTTTCCATGAGCAGTCAGTTAGGTTCATACAGCCCTTTTCTGTAATTCTCTATGAATCAGTGTGCTTAGTCAGCCTGAATAATTAGAAATGTCAAGCCTGTCCAGTCTTTGCCAGGTTCACTCAAAATAGCACTTAAAAGCACATTTCCTTAATTAAAATATTTCCTAGTTAAACACTAAATATTTGCAGGGCTTATCAGACTCCAATATAAATATTAATGAGGTGTAAATTTTGAGCACACAGAATTTCAGAAAGCAGTTGTGACTTTTGATTTACCCAGTGCACTGTCTGGTACACAATACTGATGTATTCATCTGCAGACACTCCTCCTGGTTTGCAAAGTTATTTCTGCATCTAATAAAGCTTTAGAGGCTTAGACCATATGAGCTCATGTTATATACATCCTTCATCTTCCTACTCAGCCTCACCTTAAGCCCATTACTGCAGTAGAGGCCAGTGTGCTGTCTCAAGATTACTTGACATGATCTGTTCAAAATAAAGTGCAAAATCTTGAATCCAAAGTTTTCCTAACATAATTGACTTAAAATTGAAAACACTCAAACACATAAAATCATGGCATTCTCTGAATTCATTAATTCTCCAAGTTCCTAAATCATATTATTTCTGTCCCCCCTTTTCCTACTGTTTCAAAGATGTCTGGAGTATAAAATCTATAATGTGGAACTCACATTATAGGAGAAATCACTTTGGTTGTTGAAAAAGCCCTTCTGCCTGAATTCTCTGTTTTGTTTTGTTGTGTTTATTTTTTCCCAAAACCTGTGAAGAGAGCAGACTGCAGTCACAATCTGGTGGATGTTGTCACCTCATCTGATATTTTTTCCACTCACTGAAGGAAATAAAAATGGTTAAAACATGCAAACCTGATTTTGTATGATCATGATCCTGTTTGCAGAAGTGTTTTATTCCAGAGTGCTGTAGGATTCACACTGGTGCTTCATGGTGTGGTGTAGCTCACGGGGTTGGTTATGAGACATTTGTGTACCCATGAAATTCCACATTACCACATGCACCATATTCAGATGTTGAGCACCATGTGCCAATGAAATTGTGCTTTGCAGGTTTCCCAAGTGCTGGAATAGTCCAGCAGAGATATACAGGTTTAACAATGTCCACCAGGCACAAATGGAGCTGCAGGGTGACATTTGGCACCCCGTGGCAAACACCTCACTCTCCCTTCCAAATCCACCATTTCGGGTGTGCCCCCTCTCTGTACTGCCTTCTGGGATTACTTACACATATTGCTTCCCTAACCTTGCATCTCCTGGGGGGGAAGTCTCACTGACCCTTCCTGCCCTCCCAGAGAAATAATTAAATCAATTTTTCAAATGGTCACTTTGTTTTTATCTTTAGCTTGAAGAAATTAAAAATCATAATTTTTAGTTAAAGTGGCCTAGCAGTCCATTGACTGGAGATTTCTTTGAGATGTCAGATCCCAGCAAGTCACCTACAGATTGATGTTTGGACATTCTGTTAAAAAAAAAAAAAAAAAAAAAAAAAAAAAAAAAAAAAAAAAAAAAAAGCATACAAATGGCGAGAAACAAATGGAAATTGTCAAGATGAACCTTAGAATTAGGTACAAAAATGTCCAGAACTCTGCTTAATTTCACTTTTTTAGTGCTTTTCCAATAAAAGGTTTATATCTGTTTTCAAGAACAAGATGAATCCAGTTATTCTTTATATCATATTCTGGCCCCAGTCAACTGTTCAACTTTGTGAGAGCAAGAATGACTTTTCAAGCTGCTTAACCCGTCCCATCTACGACCACAATCCTAACCTGTAGAAGCTTGACAGTGTTACGTATTTTATTTTTAAAAATTAAACCACCTAAAAAGTCTAGCTTGAAATTCTGTGGCTGTAAAATTCTTACCAAGTTGTAAAATATAAAGTGTAACATATTTTTTTAAAAATTAGCTTTCCACCGAATCTAGGCACAGACACTGAGCATCTCCAAACAGGAGGATGTAAGAAGTTATGAATGTTGTCCCCAGACTCACAAGCCACATGCATGTCACACATAGATTTGAGGTGCAGTAATCCTTGTGTACTTTCCATGGCCAAATTGTTTTAGTTTACCTTCCAGTGAAAGGTTTAGCCCCCAGCTGTTGTATGTTTTCCCTGAGATGGGAGGCATGGGGTGGTTCAAGGCATGTTTTAGTAACTTCAGACCTGGAATCTGGGAAAGACAGAGATTCTTTTCTGGGCAGTGAGGTGTCCCCAGGTAAATGTCTCCCTGCTCCCAGCAGCACCTGATAGCAAAAGGCTTTTACAAGTCAGAAGTGATTGTGACAAATATGTCCTGGGAGGGCAATCTTGAGAAAATACCTGCCAAGTAAAAAACCATTTGCCTTTATAAAAATTCCCCCAATACTATCTTGGATGCTCACCCAGGTGTATCTGTGCCTGTGAAGCTTTATTGGAAAGTGATCTTATCTTTTGCATCTGGAATTCTTAGGAGAGATTCACAGGATCATTCAAGCTGGGAGGGTCTTTGAAGGCTGGGTAGTCCAACCCTCTGCTCACAGTGGTAAAACCTAGATAGATTTCTGAGAGGCTTGTCGTGTTTAGAGAGTCTCTGTGGGGAAGGTCCATGCAAACGGTCTGGGTAGTGTCTGGCAACCCTTGTGGTGCAAAATGCTTCTTCCTGCCCAATCAGAATTTCTCTTGCTGAAACTTGTGCTCACTGCCTCTCATCCCACCACCAAGCAGAGTCTGGCTCAGTCTTGTCTGTAAACTCCCATTAGAGGCTTACAGGCAGCAGCAAGACCTTCCCACACCCCTTACCCTTCTCTTAGGCAGACACAACAAACCCAGCTCTCCCAGGTGCTCTGATAACCACAGATTTCTGCTCTCCTAATACCAGAAACCTGTACAGAAATACCTTGGCTACAGCCAGCAGCTGGGCACAGCAACACACTGTGTTGCCACAGCAGCTGTAATTTCTGCTCAGCACCATCTTCCTTTAAACAAGATGTTACAGCAGTCAATGGATGTTTCTCCTGAGGTTAAAAAGTGGAAATAATTCAGCTGTGCTAAAACCAAGCAACAAACAAGATAAAAAGCAGGTATAAACAAAAAAGAAATATCCAGCTGTCATTGGGCATAGTCCAGCTCCGGCTGAGGTCTTTATCAGGTCAGTGCTTCAGGCTCAAGTCTGCTCAAGTGTTTACACCTTAGATGTATATTTCCTGTAGTAAAGCAGAGGTGCAATTGAAGCATGGCTTGGATTTGCCAGAGTGGGAGGAAGCCTCCCATTCTAGGTACACCCATAGCCCAGCTGTGAATGGTTTTTCAGTGTTATTTGGTGCTGCACAGGGAAAAGAGATAAATTAGAGCCCTGACAACCCAGGGATACCTTTAGCTTTGCTGTACTAACATACACAGACTTACATTTGTCAGACTTTCTGCCCTATTTTCTTCTACAGACTCAAGGGCAAGGAGTCGAGGCTGTTCAGAATCCAGTAATGACTCCTTGGTGCTTAGGCTGGGTTTATGTTTGTGTCTGTGGACACAGATGATGGCTGCTCTGTATACCTTAGCTCTGCCTAGAAGCTGAGGCTGCTGGAAAAAGAAAAGGAGGGGTAGGCATGGCTGTCAGTTAAAACAGTGCCTGCTCACTTCAGAAGGGCCAGGCAGAGAAAATGTAGTCATGTTCCTTTTCTTTTTATCACTAGGAGTTGCTGCCCTTAATGAAGAGAAAGCTGTGTCCATCAGAGATCCTTACCATTCTCCATGGGCTGGCAAAGTAGGGCTTTGCCTTCTGACGTGTCTGGAAGTAGAAGCCTGCAACATGTATTTGAC
>VZUI01076783.1:0-71199 GCA_013401135.1 Cettia cetti
CTCCTGGGATCACTGATGGGGCCAGTCCTGTTTAACTGATCTTTATCAATTACCTGGATGAGGGGATCAAGTGCGCTCTCATTCAGTTCACACACAACACCTAGTTGGGCAGGAGCATTGATCTGCTGGAGGGCAGGAGGGCTCTGCAGAGGGATCTGGACAGGCTGGACTAAGGATGAGGCTGATTGTATGAGGTTCAACAAGGCCAGGTGCCAGGCCCTGCCCCTGGGTCACAACAACCTCTGCAGTGCTACAGGCTGGGGACAGAGTGGCTGGAAAGTGGCCAAATGGAAACAGACCAGGGTGTGTTGGTCAACAGCAGCTGAACATGAGCCAGAGAGTGCCCACATGGCCAGGAAGGCCAAGGGCATCCAGTCAGAAATCATGTGGCCAGCAGGACCGGGGCAGTGATTGTTCTCCTGTACTTGGCATAGCAGAGCCCACACCTCAAATCCTGTGTTAGTTCTATGATTCAATGATGCTAGTGTCAGCCTCAAAGGGGTCATGTAAAAATTATTGTCTTTATTCACTCTCCCATGAAAATAGAAGCACTAAATTAAGCACTGAATTTCTCACTTTAAAGTAGCTGAGAAATCCAAAAGTATATTGACAAATCACAACTGGAATCCCGTCTGGTCATATGCACTAGAACTGCCATCAAAAATAAAGCTTGAGATTGTTCATAGAAACAACAGGGAAAAACACATTTTGGTTTTTTAAGTCTACTAAATTAACACTGTTGTGTATACTTGCACATGAATTTCATTGTCATCAGAGCAGTGATACTGAGATAAACAAGGTCCATATTAAGATCTGAAATTTTATTTTGAGCTCTTTCTTTGAATATGGGCAGTGCTTTCCATTCCTATGCTTTATATACACGCATATAGGAAGAATAAATCCAGCATTAGAGGCAGTACAAGTTTTTCTCCATTTGTCTGTGGTACAGGTGCTGCACAGACAGAGGCAGCAACTCAATAATGTCAGAAAGTCAGATTATGAGCAGGCAGTCCCATATACAAGACACAAAGTTATTGTTCTTCTACAGCAGTTCTTTAACTCATTTTCAAAAAAGAGATTGGGAATGACCATGCTGGTTGGTAAAAAAGCTAAAAGGTGCATAGGACTATCAGCTTTCACCAACTGGTGCTGGAGTTGTTATAAAAGGGAAAACATTCTAAGGGATGCCCAGTAAAAGCCACATTAAGATCCTCTGACACATACTTTATTAAAGAGAAGAAAACATTAAAAATTGAATTTTTTGCTGAAAAATGCATTATTACTCCACTGCTAACAGTGTGCCTTGATATATAATTTTCTGTCATTGTAATGAAGTTTGATGGTTCTGCTTAATGTTATTACTAGAATTGCTTTTCATGTGATGGAACTAATGCATATATACTTAATTTCATTTTATGGATCTCTATCTTATACAATTGCACATATTTACTTCTGTTTTTCAGACCTGTTTTCCAGCAGTTATTCAATAATTTTATTAAACTGTTCAGCATCTGCCAGGTTTTTCACATTTTGCCCTTCAACTGTATAATAGGAATTTTTTTCTCTTCCACATATCTTATAAAGAAAATTATGAGACTTCTGTCAACACTGGCAATTTAATGTAATTTTGGTTAAAATGAATAATAGAAAACAATGTTTGCAAAGTTCCAAAGGGAGGAAATTTTTCCATTATTTTCTTAACAGCCTACTTTCTTGAATAGCAAGAGACTCTTACCAAAACAAGATACAGAGATTTGATTTTAGGAGAAATTATGAAAATCCAGAATATGTACCATGACCTCAACTCCGGGATTACTTTTAAATCCATGAGAGCTGAAGAAGAGAGTTAGAAACTGGAAGTAGGAAGAACTTCAGAAAAGCTAATTGATTTTTCCCTATTCACTAAGGTAGTGGAAATCTGGCTTTCCTCATAGAAATGGCTGAAAAAGAAGAAATTTTTACAAGCTTCTTTATATATAATGGTTTATTCTAGACACACATTTTTGAATAAAGAATGAATTATGTTGTTGAAGTCATGTTTAAACCCAAATTATTTCAATAAGTGACACAGTATGTTTTGCTATGGAAGATCTTTTACATGCTGTGACTGAAAACAGATCTGCATAAGCATGAGAAATATGCCAGCTCTTGATTTCATTCTACTATCAATACAGCAGCTCCCAAGATAGCAGCAAGAGAGGAAAGCACAAGGTGAAATTCATATAGAAGCTAAACAGCCCCAAAGTGGGAAACACCTTGTCAAGCACCTTGGCCTTCCCCTCCACACATGGACATAGACATGGCCACCACTTTTTGACACCTTCACCCAGCCAGACCAACTGCCATAAATTACACTTTCAAAATGTCACCCAGGACTATGTGAGTGGTAGGCTGGTTTGGAATCAGTAACAGCAATAGCTGCTGCCCAGGACAGTAACCATTGTGTGGGAGGTGGCTGGACGGTCCCACAGATTTTCTGCTTCTCTGCCCAGTGCTGTTGTTCAGGGGGCTTTTCCTCCCCTGAGGGAACTGTGGGCTTACTAAGTACACGACTACAGCATGCCTTATCTGATACCTGTGGGCACTTACCTCTTGACATGCTCCTCAGACAGGGTCTAACAAGTCTGGAAGAAAAGTACAATTAGAGAAAACTTAAGGGAAACCTTCCAGGACTTGTTAATTACTTCACCACTTCACAGAGAGCAGTCTCTGGGTAGAGGTGGGGCAGGGCTCCACATCCTCTCACCATCCAGCCATTAACATCTCATCATTCAAAGCCTCCTGGTATTTCATCTGAGATGTCAGGGGTGACCTCACTCCAGTTCCATGCCATATACTCTGCATTTCTCAAGCAGGTTGTTCAGCAGAGGCTGCAAAACCTCCTGAAGGCAGCTTTCCTCCCAGTGCTTGTTCCTTATTCATAAGCATTTCCATTAGTAATGCTGCATCTTGCTTCACAGCCAATTACATCTGCTAGATTTTGGCTTCCTCCTCTTCTTTCCTTTCCCATTTTTTACCTGTACTGAATCCATCTTCCCCACTATTCCCAGTCTCAGGTTTCCTAGAAGTCTGTACTCATCCAGTACAAGTATTAGAGCTACATGCAAACTAAGGTTGCTAAAGGTTCAGATTTGAAGGAACACTGAAAAACCCCTTTGCTTGTCTTGCTAGAAGATCTTCCTATTCAGAGAGACTTTAAATGGTAGTTTGAAACATCTGGGGTTTGTATTTAAAAATACAGCAATGCTGCATACTTTTGAAAAGCTTTAGATGTATGTTGTTGGCCTTGTGTTGTGAGATAGGCTTACATGCCCAAACATTTATTACTAGGGTGTTTAGATTATGGCTAACAGCAATATTATAGCAAGTTCGTATTCAAGAAAAAATAAAAACTAAGGGGAGACAGAAAAAAAGGAAGAAAAAACCAAAACTGTCCCCAGTGACAATCTGGGAAGAGAAGAAATTAACATACTCAAAAATCATCTTTCATTGGCTCCTCTCCAGCACACAGAAAAACCCCATTTACCCTTTTCCACAGAAGTCTATAATCTTCACCAGGATCCACTTAACCCTCCAACTGGTGTTTCTGTTACTGCTGGCTGGAGCATGCTTTCACCTGGGGTTGCTGCTGCAGACTACACCATTGAAAAGGTAAGCATCTGTGTATTATTGGGTCCCCATAGCATAACCCAAAGGCTACAACCAAAGGACAGGGAAAGGATGGAGAAAAGAATTGATTCTAGGAGAATTTTGTTTCTCAAGAGAACCAACCATAACAATGCTGTCAAGGTTGGGAGGAATAAGGTCTTGAGAATATTAAGGTGAGAATAACATCATGAGAGCAACAAGGGACAATTTTTGCCACAGAGGGCTGGGAGAAACACTGCAGGGCTTCAAGGCAAAGGCAGGTTACAGAACTGCAGCTGTAAGTGCCCTAGAATTATAAAGGTGGAGGCATCCAAGGCACTAAGCAACATTTCTGGGCTTGAAAGGTTAATTCCCCTAATTGTTAATTCCCCTCCATAGCTTCATTTTTCACTCTTCCTCTGATGAGTGACTGCAGTCTCTTTTCCCCACCTCCTCTGTCTGCTGTTCTCTCTCTTTTTCTGTTTCAACATTTCTGATGATTCTTTCAAGTGCACTGTCACCCATGACTAGCACACACACATGCCCTGCAGCTAAAACCCAAGTACCTCTGCTTTGCATCGACAAGTACTTTCTTCCTTGCCTTTAGTGGACACTGTAATACAGAAATATCTCACCTCTAGTGACCAAAAAAACTCCTTTTTGCCTTCCTAATTCTCTGAGCAGCAAAAGTTTTTCTTTCTTATCAAATAAAACACATCTGCCAGGTTTGGAGCCACCTGGCAGAGCAGTTGCTGTTCTCTCTTAATGGCCTATTTAGGGATAATGAGACATAGTGAGATATCAAATGCCACAGTACCCTGTCATTACATACCACTGTGTTTATCCCTGCAGTAACTTCATATTTATGATATTTAATAAACTATTTGTATAACATTAATATCGTGATAATTTCCTAGAAGTTTTCAATTCTAGTGGTTTACATTGTTTCTTTATAATCAGAGATAGTATAAAAATAGGTATTTATGATGGTTCCTTCCTCTATAGCATTTGGCACCGTCCTGCATGAAATCTTTGTCTCTAAACTGGAGAGACATGGATCTGATAGATGAACCACTTGGTGGGTAAAGAACTGGAACTGGATGTACTCAAAGATTTGAGATCAATGGCTTGATGTCCAGTAGGGCACCAATGACAAATGGGATTCCTCAGGTGTTGTCATTGGGACAGGTGCTGTTTAATATCTTGGTCACTGACAGGGACAGTGGGACTGAGTGTTGCCTCAGCCAGTTTGCTGATGACACCAGGCTGTGTGGTGTGACCAGCATGCTGGAGGGAAGGGATGCCATCCAGAGGGGCCCTGACAGGCCTGAGAACTGGGCCCGTGCAAAAGTTCTGGACTTCAACAAGACCAGGTGCTGGTGCTGTACCTGGGTCAGGGCAACCCCAGTAGCAATCCAGGCTGGGGGATGAACAGATCCAGAGCAATTGTGCCAAGAAAGACTTGGAGGCGCTGTGGATGAGAGGCTGGACATGACCCAGCCATGTGTCCCTGCAGCCCAGAAAGCCAAACGTGTCCTGGGCTGCATCCAAAGCAGCGTGGGCAGCAGGTGAGGGAGGGGATTCTGCCCCTCTGCTCTGCTCTGCTGAGACCCCACCTGCAGGGCTGCATCAGCTCTGGGATCCTCAGCACAAGGAAGATGTGAACCTATTGGAATAAGTCTAGAAGATGCCACAAAGATGATCAGAGGATGGAACACCTCTCCTATAGGACTCCTCTCTCTGTAGACACTCTGAGGGTGTTGGGGCTGTTCAGCCTGGAGAAAAGAAGGCTCAGGGGAGACCTTACTACACCTTCCAGTACTGAAAGGTGCTACCAGAGTGCTGGAGGGGACTTTTTAAAAGGAATGTAGTGATAGGACTAGGGGGAATGGCTTTAAACTGGAAGAAGGCAGGTTTATGTTGGAGAGGGTTTGTTTACATTGGATATTAGGAAAGAATTCTTCACTATGAGAAGTGTTCCAGGCCTGAAGACCCAGGAAGTAATTCGTTCCATTGGCATGTAGATTTTGGTGATAGGACAAGCAGTAGTTCTCCAACACATAAATCTGAAACATCTTAGAAATAGGGTTCTGCAAAAAATCCTTGAATAGCTGTCTCAAGATGCTGGAAGTAACAATTTTATTGCTAGCAGTTATTATGTGCTATTTATGGTAAGCAGCTTTTTAAGGACTGAAATGCAGATTGTGGTTTGTTTGCTATCCCTAATAAAACCAAATATAGGAAAAGACATATATAAGAATATGTAATAAAGGCCAAATATAGGAAAAGTCCATAAAGATACAGATTTTAAAAACAAAATAAAAAGATCAACAACATATCAGGTGTGATGGAGGAAAAGAAATAACTCTGTAGGTAGTGCTTTAGCTGTGAAAAATGTGCAAACAAATGCCAGGAGGAAGAAATTGGATAGCACAATAAAGAAGAGGAAAGGTTCTGGGAGAAAAATCAAGTAAGTGGAGCATGAAAACACAATACTGGTAATTAATACAAGTAGGCACAGGTGAAAAAAAGCTTACAGGGGAAAAGAATGCATAAGTCACTCAAGCTGTGCAGAGCCAGAGTGCAAATGAAAATTCAGTAGCTAACACAAGGAAAGGAAAAATCAAACTGCGGCTGGAGGAACTCGAGATGTGCATTGACAGCACAACTGCGAGTAGGCAGATCTAAAAGAGGGATATATCTTCCTTTCTCTGGGAGGTCATGCAAGGACACTGAAAAGAAAATGGAAAACAACAAGATCTTTAAGAAAATATAGAAAGGAACACAAAACCACTGAGAACACAGCCTATTGATTATAAATTTCTAGAAACCATGGAGCCCATAAAAATCATGGACAAAAAAATATAAATCCTATTGAAGATAAAATTGGACTGTTTGAAAACAACCGGATGACAACAACCGGATGATCTTATTAAAAAGCTCAGAATTTCTTTTCTTTCCCCTCTCTCTTTCTCTATTTTTTTTTTTTTTTCCTGCAGGCAGAAGGTTCCTTCTCATCTAAACAGCAAATGAAGTAATTTCGTTCTTCCCACTTTTGTAAAAAATGATTGGGCAAGAAAAGCAAAACAGCATTACTCACAGGAGATATTATTTCTGCAATAATGAAGGGATTTTTTTTTTCTTATGAATCTAACTCAACCAAGGAAAACGTCAAAATTTACCTGTGATTTTGGCAGGCATTTCTGAATAGTGATTGTGTGGAATTGTTCTGTGTTTTCCCCTTTTGAAAATGTCTCCTTTTCAGCATTTAACCAAATGAGGAGAGGAATCAAATTTATTTATGGAACTCCCAGTGACTCCTATTTCTTTTTTTAAAATCATTATTATATATTAAATATCTGCTATCTGCATTAGCCTCTGTCTCTTAAGAGGTACAATAAGGTACCTCTTTACAATAAGGTAAGCTCAAGGCTCAGTTAACTTTAAAGAAAATGCTCGATATATTGTGCTACTTATTGATGTAGGATGTCCATGTTTAAATACTTGTACATGAACTGAATCAATGTGGCTACAGGAAAAAGCCTTAAAGCATTTATTCTTTCTGTGCAGTGAAGCACATGAGGAAATGGAATTTTAATGACAAACTGCTTTAAACAGTAAATAGAGGAAATCCAAACTGTCATTTAAGTAGACTTTCATGTGAAAAAATACTACGGGGATGCATGGGAAGGCTGCTGCACAATTCCCTTCTGATGTACGTATTTGCTGAGATGCAGCTGACTTAATATGACACTTGGCAGAAAAACAGCAAACTATTTAAATAATCATTGTAGTGCTTTCAAGGAATTTAAGTAGAAGAAAATAAATAGAAAAAAAACCTGTTCATAAACTGAATTGTATCACATAATAATATTGTGTGCATTTCATTTCAGTCTACTGTTTTTGACACTGTGAAATTGTTAATTAGACATTGAAAATAAAATAGTGCCTTCACTGCATATGTTAAGTGCAATATTGCAGCCATTTTTAGGAGAAATGCAAAATAAGCATCTACTTTGCCACCTGTGCAGCGCACCTACTCAGACATTTTGGTGTGTGTAAGAGTTTTCTAATTACATGGGGTATGCTCAGCTTGGACAAGAGCACAGCAGAATGAAATAAGGTGACATCACAATCAATTTAAGTTCTACGAGTTAATTAAAGCCTTGAGCTCCCATGTGCATGCCAGGCAAGGAACGTGACAGCAAAATTCGTGAGAGCTGTGCTGAATCTCTGTTACAAGCTGGGAGACAACAGAAAAAGGTTTTCAGATAGGAAAACACGGCAGACACATCACGTCCTTGTATCTTTACAGGAACATTTAGGAAGTGAAACAGGGTGCATTACTACTGAAAGGAAAGCTGTGAGATTTGGTTTATGTCATGATACTGCCATGATATAAAACCAGCTGTGAGGGAATCTGTTTGAAAGCAGTAATTAAGATCAGAAAAGCTGATTGGTGCACATGCAGCACCTAACATGGAGACCACAGTATAAATCAGACGTTGTAGCAGAGCAGAAAGCTGGTTCTAGCTCAGTTTTATCATTTTCAAATCTATAATTTTCATTTCTAGACCAGAAAATTTTGTTTTTTGGAGATCGCAGAATTTTCTTTTTAAAGTTTCTTAAGATATTTCTTTCATCTGTAGTAAAGTATACATTTTATTAATTTTGACGTGCTTAAACAGTCACACAGCTCTAACTAACCACCATTTGTTGAATAAATTTTACCATAAAAACCTCTCCATTAATTTTCCTGGGTGATTAGAAGGTGCAATGAAAAGTTTTACAAAGTGCTGCCCTATTACTTGTTCAGCATGTTACTATATTCAAGTCCTTTAAAGCTAAGGAACACTTCCACCAGAGCTTTAGAGCAGTCTCTATAATGTTCTATTTATATTCTTGCATAGCTCTTATCACTGTGACATCTGAATACTTCCCAGGCCCCTATTATATGATACAACTACCTTATTTTATTGGAATGGGCTTAGATAATTTTTCTGCTTGGAAGAAATTGAAGAATGTTATTTTTAGGTTATTTAAAACTGCCTGTGCTTATTTTTAGCTGGAGAGGTGCCTCTTGCACAGAGAAAATGATGCTTTGAGGCAATTCTTCATTCCATCAAGAGCTTATTGTGTAACTAACTGCAGACCGTTACAAAACTCAGGGCCTAAATAAATACCTACTCTACAGACTGGGACTGAATTTTGCCATGTCCTGAAAGCAACCCACTATTAAAGATTGTTCATAGCTGTGGAGAAACATTAGGTCTTCACTGGCAGAAGCCATTGGGGGAAAATAAATTACTGCTCATGTTCTAAAGACATCAGAAGTAAGAACTGGTAACTGGAGTCACAATGATAGATCATTTCTTTGAGAAAATTAAGGGGAAATTATTAATAATTACACACTCAAAAGAGGGTGAAACATAATGTTTGCATTATACATTAGCAGCAAAAATGTGAGAAAATTTGCATAAGGTACACTGGCAAATTTCCAGTGATAGCTTTTTGTTTAAAAGCTATTCATAAAGAATATGTGCTTCTACACTTGCATGTATCACATATCTGTTTTACTTAGAAATTTTATGGTGTTCTACCTCAGAAATTTGACCAAGAATACTTCTATTTAGTAATAGTTTATAAGCAACACTCCAAGGTTTAGCACTGTGTGACTTTCCAGACAGATGTCACTCTGGCTGATGCTTCTGTGGAGTCTAGAATTCAATAATTCTGTCTCTGTGTCTCTCTGCCAGGGAAAAACTGCAAGATTATATAAATTATGGAAATATGAGCTCCCTTTTATGATGTATTTCTAAATGAGTGAAGAAACAGCAGATTTATGGAAAATAATCATCAATAAAGTAAGTTTCCAGAAATAAGACTTATTTTATTTTTTGTTAATTTATTTTATTTTGAAACAAACAGTTCCACAAATCAATTTCACCATCAGTAACAGACACAATCATCAATAGCAGAATTTGCAAGTGTAAAACAGCTGATCTGGAATAAATGAAGAAAGATGGCAATAAGTTCCAAGAATGTAATGGTTCCTTGAAGAGTCAAAAAGGTAGCAAAGAAAACCTACCTGCCACTGCCTAATCTGGTATTAGTGTCCAAATCTTGAAAAGTAAGTGTTGGAATTTTTGGACACTGCCCCTATCCCATATAGGCATTGAAAGCCATGTATAATCATTGTCATAAACATAAATGGGAGTTGCAGATATTACTGAACACCCATTCCCGAATTCCAGGGCTGCCATCTCTTCTGTACCAGCTGCTGAAGCCAGGTCAGCATATGGGAACACATCCATGAGGAGTGATGGCAGCACGGGGCTCACCGCCACTGCCAGAGTCCATCTGCTCAGAACAGTCTTACTGACCCAGGCTGCTTTTGCCTGTTTGCTCAGGAAGAAATTTTAAAAACTGAAACTATGCCCCCACTAAAGTCACAAGTGGTAAGTATTTTCCTCTTGTTCCACTCACTGCCCAAAGCAAAAGGTGGTCATTCCCTCGCTGGTACGTGTCATGGTGTGCTGCAAGAGTTGTGCCATGCATGTCCAAAGTTACATTTCATCATACCTTGGGCACAAAGATTTCATCTTACAGAAGTCAAGCACCCCATAGTTCCTTAGTTTTCTTAGTCCCAGGGCTGCCACAAACCATGAGTGGTTTTTTTAAAACCCTGCAACACAGCTGTAGGCAAAAAAACTGTCCTTCACTTGTAAACAGTCACAGCTCTTGGTGGTCACTGCTCTGAGCTTGATATTTCCAGAGTCTCAAATATCCTTGATACAGCTGACCTTCAAGAGAACCTCCACCAAAACTATAGTTATGTTTTACAATGCAGAGAAATTAGCCAATAGAGTAATACTCCATAATACATAAGGCCAAGAAGTGGATTCCTTCCTGTCCTCTCAAAACAGAGCAGTAAAGGCAGAGACAGCACGGAGAAGAGAAGCTGAAAGGACAAAGGCAGTTCCAAGCACTCACAGTCACTGATGGTCCCAGGAAGGCTTTCAGACAGATTTTCTCCAGGACCCCTGTGAAAATGGCCTCAAGGGTGCTGCTGCCAGAGCCTCTTCTCTCTTTTCTTCCCAGAGTCAGTCAGATGCTGAGAACAGCTAGCCTATTTCTTTTCCTATATTAAATTGCAATTTGTAGGTGTAGTCCTAAGCTATAGCTAGATGTACATTGGACATATATTATTTTGCAGCAAATACTATAAGCGCTCTTTCCTCCTCTTGCCTGATGAATGCTGGCTCTATAGAAAATAAATTATCTTTGAACTCTTCTGCAGAATGGAGGAAGTGCTTGTACTTGGAACAAAAGATACTTTGCCACCACAGCAGACACAAATAAAAACTGCAGCTTGGTTTCCCTCCCCCAGACACCAGCTTAGAAAAGACGAGATCTGTTTTTCTTCAGCATGAAAAGAAAATCCATAAATAACCTATTGAAAGGGACCTCTCTTTCTTTAATGTTGGAAAATGGTTTATAGATATATATCATACCTGTAGTTTTATTATCTTTCTCCCATCCTCTTTTTTTATTTCTCTTAAAGTACCTCTGAGCTCACTTAAAAAGAGTGGAAAAAAAGTCATAAAGTGAAAAGTCCTGTTTTATTAAGAATCCTGTCAGTCCCAATCCAGAAGGAGGTGATGAAAGAATTTGGACCACTTCTATTCTTTTTATATCCTATTAAAAAAAAATCAAAGCACCTGAGTGCAAAGGCTTAATAGGGCATAAAGCTATAGCTTACAAAACCTTCCTAGAGATTTTCTGCTGATATTTGCAGTTAAGCAGTTAAGTTTCTTAGTTACAATGTAAACTTTGTACTGTTTTTGCATGTGAAATGCCCAGGAGGAAAAGCCTTTTTGCACAGAGGTAATGCAACCATAATTGTTCAACCCACCACAGGTAGATTCACCTTTTTTTTTTATGCTGTAAGAAAACAGTTTTGTCAGGTGGCCTATAAACTGTGGAAAGATTAAATCCTGGTAGAAAAAGTACCAGCACAAAAAAAAAATCCTAGTTTTCATTTCCTAAATAAAAGCCTTAAAGATCTGTGTTTTTTCATATTTTCATTTTCTTTTATCACTTCTAACACATGGGATAAGAAGCAAAATCTCACTGTTCTTCCTAAGGGAGTGGTTCTATTGAGGAAAAAAAAAAAAGAAAGGTCTCATAAAAAAAACTTTGGTCTTTGTGTCTTTGTTCACATTTTTATGCTTCACAGGGCTCCACAGTTTGCATGCTGTCAGCAGTGAATTCCTCTCACCCTCTCTGCTAGCAGTCTCCTGGAACTCAGGGAATGACTGAGAGTTTTCAAGTTGATGGGATGGAGAGAGCTGATAAGAATAGAACTCTTGGTTCCTCCACAACCAGTGACCAACCTTTTGTTTCTTCTCAAGTCTCTCTTCCACACAGTTTTTATCAATCTGCTTTCTAAACTTATTTCAGAGCTGTGTTAATGTCTGGACTCCAGCACTCAGACTGCAGCTATGCAAGTACAAAGACTGCTCTTGTCTCTGTCCACAGGGCTGAGACCCCCTGTCTCCAGGGAAATATAAGCAGTCCTGCTGGAACAATTTTTATGCCAGCTCTACCCCACTAGCTGTCAGAAACATGGTTTGACAGCTCCTTCAAGGAATTATGAACATGAGTGTGCTGAAGATGATTCACAATACTCCTCTCCCGCCCTCCTGTGCACAAGGGAGAACGTGTTGCCCTTTTCACAGGAACTTTTCAAATTGCACTTGCCCCAGAATGTCCCACCTAGGTTTTGGCATAATCCTTCTCCCACACTGTCTTCAACCACGATGGCAAACTCTTGGCAGAGTTTTTGTGTGTACAACATGTTATACAATATTCACTTCACAGACCCCTTCTAGTTTTGAGTATGGCACCACTTTGCTCTCACTATTAACCCCAGTTTGCTTCTTTATATCTCTAACAGTATTCAACATATTCCTGGTTCCAGGGTGAGAAAGATTGCCTTTAAGGTTTGGGTAGCCCTAGCTTATCCAATATGTTTATAATAAATGGAAGTTCCAACTTTCTGAGAAAATAGAACATAAAATTCCTTTTCATCTGCATAACCCTTCATAGTTACAAAAATACTTTCTGTGTTAAAAATGACAAAAATATATTACAGTGGTAGAAATTCATGGCAAAGCATTTTCAGGTGGTCTAGCTTCAGTCTCCTACCTCACTCTTCCAACTTTTAATGTACACACATCTCCTTTTTTAATGAAAATTTTGCAGTTTGTTATATAATTACATGTAACTCAAGTTTGTTACGCACAGTATTGTTATGTAGTATATGAGTTTCTTCACAGAAGAATAGAAGATAATATGTACTGTAAAACATTATAATATTGTAATAGAATTGTGCAAACAAGCTGTAGAGCAGTTTAAATCCCACATCTATTAAAATTCCATAAGGTTGTGATCAGTGGATCCCTAATGTATCATTACAGTATTTTATCTGTTTGTTCCCCACTTTTTTAATGCAGTTTGACTGCTCATATTTTTTCCAATATAAAACAAACCAAAATTTTTATTCCAATATCTTTCTTCAATGGAGATGTCATATAATGGAAAACCTGTAGACCACCACTGATGACAAATCCTTAGTTGAAACACACTGTACCAGTTCAAGGGCATAAAAAAGACTGAGCGTCCCAGTTTGCCTGGCTTTGCAGTGTAATCTGTTACTCCCTTTTGTGAGTACAGAAGTGCTTCATGACCTTTCGTACTTCCTGAATTGTCAGTGAAGTTTGAAGAAATGGCCTCTGCAATGAATGATAAATGTAGCTATTTTGTCTCCAGCAGTCGGTGTTAAATCTGTTGGAAATTTGCTTGGTTTTGTAAAGAGTCTTTGCACTTTTTCAGCATAGTAGATTGATTAAAAAATGGATCTGTTATACATAGCTTTGGAAGTTATTCATACTGAATCTACAAAAATGGCATGTAGGTAAAGCACCTAAATCATAGCTGAAAAACCACAATCATGCATTATGTGTTTAACCTGGCACCCCAGGTCTAAGCAGGAGGCAACTAAAGGTAAAGGTTCAGCCAGGCTCAGCATCTGCTGCGGAACCAAGAACATGGGGTTCTGGTAGTTCTTGTTTTTGTTGTTTCTGAAATTGCAAGGCCAAGCTCATAAAATCTGTATTGTACTGTACTGCCACATCTCTTTGTTAGAACAATGAAGTTGTCTTTACTACTGTAAGTGATAAAGAGCATATTTGCAAACTTCTGCCAAAAGAACTCATGAATCTATTTTCCATGGAACTGTATGCAAATCTAGTAATCTACAAACTAAAATCTCCTAGTGTGTCTCTTTTCAGTGTTTGTTTTGAGACAGGATTTTTTTCTCAAACATGCATGTTTAATTGGGACATGTTTTATTAAATTCCTGGGTAGGGATTGCATAGTCACATATCTGCTAAAGATAATTTGTTGCACAACTTTATAGACATAACAGTTATTTTCAACAAAAAATGGAAAGCTTCAAGATTTCCAAATATTGCCTTGATGCTGTTCAGTTGAAAGCCTAAAAGGTTTGTTTCTGCAGAAGGGAAGGAAAGACATTTCAAGACCATTGGAGATTGTGTATAAGGTAATGAAGTTCTGTTTTTCTTCATTGGCTTTGGGCTATTTTTAAGAAGGAAAGCAAAAGAACATTCCTAAAATAGCAGGTCTCTTTTAGACTATGGATTTCTTTATCTTATCCAGCTTAAGATCCCATTTTTAGGAGATCCCATTTTTAGGAGAGCTTTTTAAGGGGCGTTTATTGTATTCTCCACTTGGTTTGCTGAAACTAAGAGAAAACATTTCCAATTCACAGCCCAAGATCTTCATATTTACTTTACTTTACTTTATTTTATTTTACTTCATTTGCTTCTCCTCCTGGAATAATTGCATCATAAGATTTATTCTCTCTGTTGTTACTTTGTTTGATAAAGTCCAATATGTCACTCATCCTCACATCAGAGAAAGGAGTCAAATATACTCTGTTATGAAAGGAGGAGATGAAGGTTTCCAGTTTATAATATCATAACTGGGCATCGTTCCCGGTTCCTGAGCTAGAGGTATGGGCTTCTGCACAGACTGTAGGTGCTGTAAATACTCATTTGTATTTGGGAAGATGCTAAATACCCCTTGAAATAAACATGAAATAAATGTTTTCCTCATGTTTGTTTTATCTGTTCTCTGGATCCCAAAAACAGAAATTTGTGTTTGGAGGGTGGCCATCCAAAATCCTGTGTGCATACATTAACTAAAAATCCATATTATTTCCTTAATGACTTAAAATCTATAATTTTCAGATGTTTTGTGAATATAAATGCCCAAGGTAAGAGCAAAGCTATTTCCTACTGTAGTGTCTCAACTGAGTTTCAAGCTCTCATAACTTAATCATACACAGAATCTTCCATAAACTTCCAGGACTTGAAAATAGTTTCTTTCAACGTTCACTTAACTAGAAAATAAAGAAAGTTAAAAATATGATGTCCTTATGGTGGAAGAACATTAAAAGATTTTTTTAAATGAGCTCACAATATGTTTATATAAAAATATATACTAAATATATATAAATTATATATATATATATTTATAAATCTCACAAATTGTAGATTCTTTTCTTAATTTTGAAAATTGTTTGGAGCTCTTAATGCTTCATAGTTCTTAATGAAAAAAAGGAAAGAGTATCAAGCCACAGAGCAGAGTACACCCTGGAAAAACAATTGTCAAATACATATTAAATAAGCTTGTATCCTCAAAGAAACTAGAACAGTTAAAGAGGAAGAGAAATAAAAATAAGAACATGGTTTAGACAAGTTCTGATGCATAGTTTTTAGCTAGTAGCAAGCCACACATTTTCTAGTTATCCTTAAGGTAGTACAGAAATAATTTTTATCTCTGTGCCACCTCTTTTTCTGAGGTGCTCAAAGGGATGTGATAAAGCAGATAAAAACACAGGGATGGCCTCAACTTGTGTCCTTCCTATAACCCTTCAAAACCTATTACTCAGAGTGACAAGAGATGTAAAGTTTGGGGCCACAAAGCAATACCATCACTTGGTTACAAATTTCTGGATGGGCAGCTTCTGTGAAAAATCTTCTTTTTTCTGCTCTCCTTCATTAAAGTTAATTCATGCAGCCTGGATGACTCTACAGAGTTATCAAACAGCCAATTTGTAAGGATCTGCTAAAAGTTAACATGAAATTGTCAAGAACAAACCATGTCAAAACAACCTAATTTCTTTCTGTGACAGAGTAAGAGACCTCATGAATGGGAGAAGAGCAGAGGATGTCACATATCATGACTTTAATAAAGCTTTTGACACTGTCTGACATGACAATTGCATAAGAGAACAAAAACACTGGAGTGTGGGTAAGACAGCTCTAAGGTCAACAGGCAGCTGGCTTGAAAATGCTATTAATGAGAAGATACCATTTGTTTATAGGCAAAATGTAAGAAGGAGGCAAGAGGGATATAACAGTCCTAGATCCAGTGCTACATAATATTTGACTTAATAAGCTTCCTGATACTGAAGTTTTGAGTGTGGAGGTAGGGTCACCACTTTGGAAGGCAGGATGACATTTCAAAACCATTTTACTAAGCTGAAAAATGTAAAATAAATATGGTGTAACTCAATTTTTTCAAATTGAACAAAATAGCAGAAGAATGATGAACATGAATGTATACTGGGGAAAGCTAGTTAGGCACGGGAGTATCCAGAAAAAAATAAAAAAAGCAAAAATGAGAAGAAATCCTGAAATATTACAGTGCAAAAATCAAATTAAGAGGAAATGAGATGAAAGGCTGCCCAGCGAGGTTATGGAGTCTCCTTCTCCAGAGATGTTCAAAATCCAGCTGGACACAACCCTGTGCAACCTGCTCTAGGGGAATCTGTCTTAGCAGGTGGGCTGGACTAGATGATCTCCAGAGGTCCCTTACAATCCCAACCGTTCTGAGATTCTGTGATCCAAGTATGTCAATTGTTGCTAAAAAGGGGAAAATTATTACATTTTCTCTCTACCTTTTGGGATAGGATAGAAGTGCCCTTGTCTCAGTGAGTCAAGTGTGTTAAGGTGCAGCTCATTGGGACACAGGAAAGGAGCAGGGCTGTCTGAGCCCCTCCCAGTCCCTTTTTCTTTGATTTCTCTGAGATGCAGATATACTAGTGTAGATTACAGTAAGAAACTGGCAATGAGAAGTGGTAAATGTGCATATTGAGATTGATGCAGATTGTGTGGAGACAGCCCACTGTAGCTTAAACACCCTGGATTGTGATGCTCCCAGACACTAGGAAAGCAGTAAAAATGACAGTATGATTTGTGTTGTACAACTGCCTGTAAAAAATGGAAACTTAAAACTTTCCTCTCATGGAAATCAGGATTAAAGTTCTCAGAAATCTCAAATACATCTCTCAAACATGTAAGACAACAGTCCCAAATAGACTTTCTGTTCTTTTATTACAATTTCACCTTAACAAATACAAGTCAAAGTTTAAAATCCATCCTAGACCAGAGGCAGCATAAAAATTCTCATTTAAAAATAACTGTCAAAATTTTTTGAATATCCCACTCAATGGTAATTTCATGACAGATCAGTTTACAAGCAGTAAAAAGCTGAATTTCTGGGTTTAGAATGTCTTTGTAAGATCTTTCAGCTTCAAACAGTTCATTTCAAAAGCATTTTAAGAGTAAAACAAAGCATTTCTCTGTAGTCTAACCTGACATTCTGAACATTAACTATTTTCTGCTTCAAGTAAATTTTCTGCTTTCAAACTCAAGATGTAACCATCTTCCATATTTTAATACATGTTTTATCCAAGAAAAAAATAATAGAATGCAATAAATATCACTCTAATAATATAGGAATCTCTCTGTAAAATAAGAAAAAACTGAGTGTCTGTGTCCTGACTCTAGGATTCCTATTCTTCATATACTCACGCAGTTCAAATTGTCCGAATACGAGAATGTCTCAAAGTAATCAAAGTACTTAAAGTACTTTAAAGTAATTAAAGTACTTATCCCCATTGGTCACAGCATCCTCTAGAGAAGTGTAATTACTCACATTTCTCAGGTGAGTAAACAGGGATCTAAGAGAATATATTTGGCACTGAAGTACCAAAATTCTAATTATTCAGCCATTTTTTGGAATCCTCATCCCTGGTTTAGGTAGGTTGTTTCCCAGTACAAGGGGCAGCAAGGCTTCCTTGTATTTTCACTGGAGAATTACAAGTCATATATATAGATTAGACAAGATTTGATATAAATTTATACCAAACTCATTGATGTGTTTGTTAACAAAACTCCACGTTATCTCACAGTGAGAAACTGGGAGTGTCTTAGTGTGAAACTCACAAAGCATATGGTTTCCTAGAGTGAGGAAAAGGGGTTGAGTTGCCCAATGTCATCCATCCAAAACTTGGGTTCCTGGGCTAACCCCATCCCTTTTTAGGTGGGAGGTGAAACTGGAACTGTCAGGGATCAATTTGTCCCCTCTGCAGACAGCTCACACAACACCCTCTCTCTTCTGTTCCCTTCAGTTCTCATGACAAGCACATTACTTCCATACCAGCTGGGTCTGTGAAAACACTTAATCTCTCTTTGTCATGTCCTACATGACTTTCCCTACCTTCAGACCATGAAATCTTATTGGTGATGGAGATAACCCCCTCAGTTTGCTATTGAAGCTGATCTAGTTCCTGTAAATAATAAACCCATGACTATGAAGACTAAAATCAAGGTCTATTTACATCTCATCTGAGCGCTGTAACCATCAGACTGCAGAATCTGTCTGCAGCTCACCATCTGGCTCAAAGATTATTTCAATATTCAGCAGTGTAGATCAGCTTTGAAGGCCTTTGGAATTTACTAATATAATTTGCAGGCACCAAGAAAATCGAGGTAACTGCAGTTAGACAGCAAGAGGATTTTGAAGACCAGTATTCTGGATTTACACAACAATAATTGGCAACAAAAATTGTTTTATGAACACAGCCTGAAATGTCTTGCTCAAAGTCACAGTTTGCTGAATTATTTGCAGAAAAGGGAATTGCATCTCTGTTGTCTTAATCTCAAGAGAGCATCTTGATAATTGGGCTTTCATTGACTCCTGAGTTTCAGCTTCTCTTGTGGTATGTTATTTTTTTCTCCCTGCACAAATACATACAATTTTGAAACATTCATAAGATAAAACAAACAAAATAAAAAGATAAAAAAGGAACAATAAAAAGGAACTTTTCATTACAAATCCTGCTGCTGTTACACCTTAGAATGAAATTATTACAACCTGACGTAGCCAACCCAGTTTATCATTTCCATTCAACCAATTTCCTTTTCTCCTTTACTCTGAAATTAAAAATAATTTTATCATTTGGAATTTGCAAGGCATATTAAAAAGCTTTTTAAATCATCTGTAACAAGAATTATATCAAAATGTAGTAACAACTCTTGTGAGAAAATTCAGTATGTGAAACCTCAGTTAGGACTGTCAAAAGCAAGCATAAAACCAAGAAAGCTATTCCCACTCAAGTAGAAAACATCAAGATATTTCCAAATACAAATTGAATATTAGTGGCTTCAAGCTCTGAGTTGCCCCTTTGATGAGGCAGATCCTTTCTTATCTTAAGAGTAAGCAATGAGAATTTTTTTCCTTTTTACTGCATCTTATTTATACATTTCTGTGTAAATGTTCATTTTGCTGTTGAAAGCATTTGTTTGGCCATATCTTTGTGCTGTTGCAGAAGTTTACACATGATTTCAAGAGAGTAATGTTTGGGCATTTTAATATTTTTGTCCATTTGGTCACACTGAAGTTCTATTTATGTCAATAGGGAAGCAAAGTCCAGAGCACATCACAAAAATCATGCCAGGATATGATTTTTTCCAGAAAATACAGAATGTGTGTGTCTGTCTACAAGTGCATAAGAAGTTTCTGTGCTTTATGAGGAAACAAGAAATCTGGGTTGATGAGCGGGAGACATAAACAATAATCATCAGGCTGATTTCAATCTGGTACCTGATACCCACAGGTTTGACATTACCTTAGCAGCCCCATCTGCTTCCTGGGGGATGAGGAGCCTCTCACCAGTCAAAATAGTGATGTGATATATAAACATTATTTTTTATCCTTCAATTTAAAGCAAATATATTGTAGAAGTGCTACAGTCTGAAAAAAATAAACACTCATTTGGCTTCAGACTTCAGAGTCAACACTTGGCTTAACTCCCACTCTGATCTACATTTTGGGAAGCTTCCCTTATAGTCTCATAAACCTCTATTACATTATTAAAGGAATTTAATTATTTTTACATTTGGGGTACTTGAAAGGCTGATATTCAACTTACTAACACCAAAGAGAATTTTGTTTAGTCCCTACCAAAACACCAACATAGCTGCCAGTACAATGTGTAGGCTGTATTTACAGATCAGGATTTAGATTAAAAATTTCATCAGCTGTGCAATGCACAGCATGCTTTTCAAGAAACATAACAGCCACGTGAAAAGATAATAAAGTGGGCACCTTCCATCTTGTTCTCAACCTGTTTCCATGGGAGGGGGGGTTCAGCCTCAGCAGATCTGTCCTCCAAAAGGGATAGAAAACCTTTAAAGCAAGCATGTCAAGTGTTCACATTTGAGAAATTGATATATAAAGTCATATGGACTAAACTGTGCACAAAGGTCCATGGTATGTGAGCAGAAAATCATGTGGGTACATGCCACTTCCATTTCAAGCACACTATACTCAGCTTCCATTTAAGAAGTTTCAGTTCATTTTCTGTATTACTGCAAAAATACTCAGACTATTTAACCTGCAGGACTATGTACAAGATTGTCCATCTGACTGACTGTCCTTGCTCTGCTGCCTTGCACTGCCAAGGGAGGGTCTCACCCAAATCTGTACATTGGATTCATCCAGCAGTGTACCCGTAGTGAGGGCCTGACTGCAGTAGAGTGTGAATGTAGAGAGCAGAGACCATCCCTGTTCATTCATGTATTTTCTGTGTGAATTGGCGAGGAAAAGGAGAGAGGCAGGTTTCAGAACAGGCCACTTGCTATTGGAAAGAACAGATTCACACAAGATATTAAACTTCTAGCCTGAGAGCTAAAAACACAGACAGATTTCAAACAAAGCAAGGAGCAGCAGCTCACAGCGAATCAGGCATATTGAGAATGTGGATAGACACTGGTGTCTACACGTGCTTCTGGGGGATACAGGTGTCTTTGTGATGCCACCATGCAATATTATGCTGAGTTTAACAGAAGCAGAAAGGCTGGGAGATGAAGGAAAACTCAGTGCTGCTCATATAATCACCAGGGACTCTAATGGCTCAGCTACTCCAAGCTTTGTTTTCTGGAGACCATGTTGGAGAAACGTGTTCTTGCCTTGTGTGACCCAATAACAGCAACAGGTTTTGGGGGGAGATCTCGAGCATGTGGGGAGATCTCCATATCCTACAGCAGTAGGACAGTTGCCTTTATGGAGAAGTCATCAGTCCAAAGCATATTTTCTGCACTTTGCTGCTGAGAAAAAATAGTAGAAAATCAGATAGGGCCAAAACTCCATGCGAGACAGACTCATGTGTAATTCCACATTATGCCCCGGTCCACTGGACCTCAACTGTTGCAAATTTGAGGCAGAGATAATACTAATAAACTTATTTTTTTGTGTGTTTTCATTCCCCTGGTGTCACAATCCACTAAATGCAAGCCGGGGTCGTGATGGTTCATTTATTGATCTCAGAGTGCAAAAAGACAAAGCAGGGGACAAACACAATTTATACTTCAATCAGCAGAACGCTTTTATTAAGTGCACACAACTCAGTATGCGATAGAGGGAAAAAGAGAGAGAGAAAGAGAGGGGAATATAGCTACCAAAGAAGAAGACGAGATCCTCGTGGTCCATGCTGGCCCTGTCTTCTATCCGTCGGGGAGTACTAAAAGCTTTCCTTAACTAGGGAGTCTCTTATAGTTCTTTTGAAGTGACAGGCAGTTGGCCAAAAGGTGGGGGATACACAGCAGGTGTAGTTGAGGGAACAGGACAAAGTGCTCTGGTGGTCATTACAGAACAAATGTCCACTCCAGACAAGTGCTGCAGCAAGCACAGCCAGTTCCTTGGTCCAGCGAGCACACTTGCAGGCAACACCTCAGCCAGGCCAGAACCCCTGTGTAGGATTTTAGGTTTCAGTCCCAGTCATTGGGGTCCCAGTTGCTGTCCTTGGCCATGGCTGTGAGGCAGATGAGGGATGTACAGACTGTCTCTTACGCCTGGAAATGTGTGTTCTGCATGTGAGTTCTACATAAAACACACTAAACTCAATTTTAAAGTATTGTCTGTACAGTCATCTGAAGTTCTCCTATGAAAGCTATGATCCACCTAATTTCCAGTACTCTTGTTCAAAGTGGAAAATATTGTTTACTTTTTAGCTATTAAAGTCATCTGATTCTTTTAAGAAAATAACCTCTAAGCAGCAGTTGAAATTACTATCTTTTAAAATTTATATCTGTTTTTCATATCTTCTGTATTCACTATAGCAATTTTAAATGTCAAATGTCAGCATTGTGATATTCCTCCAACAATGCATATTGCTGACTTCCAAATTTGAAATATGATGTGTCTACTGGGCTCTATTTAAGACTTGATAACTAAAAAAAAGAGAATAAAAAATTGCTTTAAAAAAGAGAATAAAGGCTGCTTCTCTGTGTGTCTCTTGTTTCTTTTAATATTTTGCTAGCAGGCAAACAAAACTGAGCCTTACTTATCCAGACCTCTGCCCTATTGTGTCTCTTTAAATTAGATTTGCTGCAATGCAGTATTTTGTTTACTCTCCGAGAAATGAAGGACAGTGTTAAGTTGCTACAGAACCAGAGACTGCAGCACACAGTCCAAACGTTTGTGATAGCTTGTGGTTTTTTTAATCTTCCCTGTACTTTGAAAAGAAGGTTTAGAAAGGTTTTGTGAAAAAATAGAACAGTTGGAGACGTAAAATAGAGTTTAAGCTTCAGACGGGAGAATAAAGAAATTAGTCATTCTAATTTCTTTGTAAAAGAAAGGGACAGTAAAGGTAGGTGGCAACACCAATGCAAATAATAAAGGCATGAGGATTACATAAAGAATAAAAGCTACTTATCAGTTATTTAAGTTGCTGGTTTGGGGGTTTTAGACTAATAATATCTGCTGAGAAGGTTTTTGTAGCACTTTTTCACTGCTCAAAATTACCTGATCTTTTAATGATTTAGTGTATGGATGCTGTATGAAAAAGAAATTAGTGCTTTAGTTAATGACTAGGCCTACATTATCACAGGCACATGGTGTTTATAATGTACACATATGCATAGGTAAATATTAGGAAACAGAAGGTTTGTATGTTATACCACGTACAACAAGACACCCACATAAGAAGACGGTTGCTGATAATGTTTTGTTATTTGCAAGCTTTGCTATCTCTCAGCCATACACTAGAGATATGATCAGCTGATAGCCTCAAGCAGATCTTCTTTTCAGTGAAAAAGTCACCCATTTTATTTATAGTTGACAAATCTTGCTAAACATTTACAGGCAAATGTGCAAACATGTGTCTGAAAGAGTTAAATACAAAAACAGTCTATAGATGGTCAGTAGCCAAACACAGAGAAAAGGAAGAGGAAGATGACAAGGGAGCACCCAAAGTGAAGGGAAGCAGAGTATGTGCAAGCCCCAAAGGAGAGCAGAAACAGAAGCTCTTTGCTTCCCCCTGTAGGGGAAAAAAACAGTCTGACCAGGTCTAATTTGCATACATTATTTATATTATTATTCATACATCAGTGCAATCCATGAGACTGTTCTCTGCTACGCTGTTTCACAAATTAGGACACACAACGTATGTAAACAAATTTGCAAAAACAAAGGGTGAAGAACGTGTGAGAGGTAACAGCCAAAGAAAAGAGATCACCCTTAATTACAGTTGTCTCCTGTTGGGTAGGAGTTCTACAGAGGCTTAGTGCCTGTTTCTTTAATGTATTGTACAGATATCCATTGGTACATTTCTTCTTCTAGATTTTAAAGGGATATTACAAATTCAGCAAAATTTTGAGTGAAATGTTTTCCTTAATCCCTTTCTTTTTCTTCTTAGCTCTCCTTTTTTTCCCTGCAGCTACACCTAGACTCTTTGTGTGCCCATTGTTATTTGTAAGCTCTTATGAGAGCTTCTCTTAGGATTTTTTCTCCATATTTATCTTTGTTCATTTGCAATGGAAATAGAAATGAAGAACCCTGAGAATATTTTTAATAGTAGATATATGTTAAAAAAATCATTATCTGTCCTGATTTACATGGAAAAGAAAAAGAAATATAGACACTAGTTTAAGATAGCACTTCATTTCATTTATTCCCATCAATGTGAAAGCATAGACAGGAAAATGTAACTGAAATAAGGAATGGTTCCTTTCAAAACCTCATGTATTGCACATAGATTGAAGTCTGAGGACAGTTATACACTCCCAAGACCGCACCCTGATTCCTTCAGCCTGTCTGTCACCCACAGCACAAACCAAAGCAATCAGGATAGGGAGGGGAAACACTCTCCAAAAAATATTTCACTCTATCTTGAAGGAGATGTCTAAAATGGAGAATTACAGAGAAACATGCCATAAATAAGTGTACTTATTGAACATGAAGGCAGCCTAGATACCACCAAAGGTATAGGCAGATACACTACATGAGTCTAAAATTAGACCAGATCAGCATAATATTTTGTGTAATAAAAACCAGATCCTTAGAGTACTGCTCATTTTTTATAATCTCTTACTATTTAATCATTATTACTCATCGTCAGTAGGCTCCAGGCACAGCTACAGGACTTCCCATATTCTTTATCTCGCTTCTCTTCCCACTTGTCTCTTGAGGAGCAGATGCCACGCAGTATGGATGTTGCCCTACATGCGAGTGACTGTCTAGTGTATGAAGCCATGGAATTATGTCTGGAATATAATGAACAAGTAATAATGTAACTTTATTTTATACTCTGTGAAACACCTTCGTTTTAGTAAAAAAATCCCACCTGGTTCTGGTCTGCTATCCTGTTCACCTGACCACATGACTGACTTAATCTAGGCAAGATGGGATGAAAATCCTCAGTAAAATTGTATTGCTTGTGGTTATAAAATCTCTTAATTCTGTGAGTTGAAATAATTATTTATGGTGGATTTCAACATTAGACATTATATTCTTAATTGTTACTCTTGGATAGGGAGTAAACTTTTAAAGGTTAAATAAATATGTTTCTTTGTGGTGTTACCTTTTATACCTTCTAATTTCTTTTTTTAATTTGCAGGAATCTATATTTAGCCATGAATTACCTGCCAAGAGCTATCTGTACAATTAACAAGCAATAGGTTATTTTTTAAAAAAATGTCATTTGTTCATTCTCATTTTCTTTCCTTTTTACCATTTTTCATGAACATAATTCCATATTTTTGTATTGCTTATTAAGGCAATGGATTTATTTACTTACCACAGATATTCTGAAACACAAAAATATTTTAAATTAATAAAATATTTTTAAAACAGAACAATAATTCAAATTTAGCATATTTTTATCAATAATGTTTTCCCCTTTAAGGAATTTTTTTCTCAATCAATTATGGAACAAAGCATTTACAGAGAAATTGATGCAAATTCAGTACTCAGAAAAAGCTACAAAGCGAACTTAAGTATATAAAAAAGAGACTTTATGTTAGCATATTGCTTTTAAATATTAGATTTTTTTTCATTCAGAAAGAGTGAAATATTCATCAAAACAAAATTGTTCATAAGAAAGAGCTGTTTTCTATGAGCACTTAGAACAACATTCTAAAACATGCTGAACATCAAAAAATTTAAAAGCTTTAAAGTCTGCAAACCACCTGCATACACATTTTGTAAATGAAATTTAAAAAGACATTTTGCTCTTAAATTGCTTTTCAATTTAGAATAGTGCCCAGTAATGAAAAAATAAAAAACTCCAAAAACTAAAAATCAAAACAGGATTGTTCAAAACAATCAAAACAAAATGCTTTGACTGAGCAATACAAATTCTTCTGTTTTCTCTGATGAACATTTCAGAGGATTTTATCTTTTGTCTCATTTTAGCATACAGCACTTTCTATAACCTTAAAAATTCTTAGAGTTCTTATAAAAACCATGAAACAAAAAATTCAAAAAGACAAAATAGTCAAAGAAATTGACAGGTATTAACAACAGTAAACTGATTTGAGAAAATGTCCTTGAACTTTCAGATAAGGATAATAGAAGTAAAAAGACATTTATGTGCATGTTAGCCCCAAGTCATTCTGTGGTTAAGAAAAAAGAAGCAAGAACTTGTATACCTCCATTAGTTGTAACTTCTTCAGTTACACTCAAAAAGTCTAGTCTTATCTGGAAGAGCAAGGCCTATTCCAGCTTGCATTTGACTGAATTACCTTCTTAGGAAATTTAACTTTATTTCTTTGTCTCATCAGAAAACCTTGACAATCAGTTTTGCATAGCTAGATACCTAATTTTTATAAAGAGGAATTAATGTCACCTTCATTTAAGTGGGCCTTCAGCTGTCCTAGCCTTTAAGTGTTTCTGGATTTTACTCTGCGGCCAAAATTCTGGCTGCAGCACAGAACTACTGGTGAATAGTATCCTGCCAATGACTAATGGAATTATGTTTTCTAAGGTGGATATGATAGATTATTGTAGTTCTTCTATGCAAAATCAGTTGCTTCAGTTTGGGATTAGGCAGGGTCAAGACTCTTCTAGGCATGGCAAGGAAGCAGCCTGATAATGAAAGTAACATCACAACAGACTGATAGATCCAGCTGTCCTCAAAGGAGATTTAGCTTAATGGAGATTACAGGAGTGGTCAGACAGTTAAGCAAAACTTATCGTTTATGGTTTGTCTCCAGCCATGATTTCTTGCCCTTGTTATTGCAGAAAGCAGGTGATCTCAGCCGTGACAACTACTTAGTTCAAAAAGCAAGTGAAAATTCACAAACCCTTCTAGCACAAAACTCTACCTAAAAGTGCAGGCAGCCTTGAGAACACAACACTTTCCCTCCATCAAAGCTGTGACTCTGACTACTACACCACAACTTCATAATGAGTGAGGGAATAACTTTTAAGGCTGTTTGAAGACTGAAGTGTGTCTATTCCAGGTCTGTTCATACCAACCAGAAGTTGCCAAGTGTTCTTTCAACATTTGTCCTGTTGATCCCTCTTCTCTCCATTGTGAAATGATGTATAATGGTTCACCGTAGGATGAGCAAGGGTGTTCACATCAGGTTACATGGCAGAATGTCCATTCTTATTGCAAACATCTGTGTCTGTGGCACATGGCTGTGTCTGTGGCACATGCAAACATGTCTGTGGCACAAGGCTTACGCCAAGGAAAGCATGGTTTAGAGTCACAGAATCACAGAATCATTAAAGTTGGAAAATATAATTGCCATTCAGGACTGCTCAAGCAACAATATGCAAACTCCAGTCCTCTTGAAGGCATATAGCAAAGTTTATTGAAAGACAGATTTATTTATACCATGCTTTGCTACAAGGAACAAGATTGGTAGTTGAGAACACCACCTTCTTGTGAACATCTCTACCAGTAAACAAGTTGGAAAAACACCAGGAGTCAGGAGGAGGCTGTCTATGAAGGATTGTTTCGGGTTCCTCCTTAGAAGTTCCCAGGCCAGAATGAGAGTGTTGTAAGCTTAGCTTTCTCACAGGAACTCAAGCAACCACCTGGAGCCTGAGAATACATTTTCTGACTACTGACAGTTCCCACAGGAAAAGACCTTCAAGATCATCCAGTCCTACCTTTGACCAAACATTGCTATGCCACTAAGCTATGTCACAAAGTGCCACATTTACTTGTTTCTTAAACATTTCCAGGAATGGTGACTTGGCCGCTTCTAGTAGGACTTTACCTAGACTGGACTTCAGAGCGTCAGTTCTGGGCTCTTGAGAAGCAATTTCTCTTCCTCTTCAGGAGTCTTGTGGAACACAGCTGCTTGGTGAGCTGGACTGTTGTGATTGTACTGTGGGACTCCTGAGAGACGCAGAGATGACATGTGGGACATGCACGTGTGACCAGGAGTGTCGTCCTGGGATCTGCAACAAAAGGAAATATTTTCCCATGGACTGTTGGAGGATTACAGCTGTGGTGCAGGACACAGAACCCTCAGGAGCATTCTGTCATCACCTCTCATATTTCCATTGAGTTTATTTATAGCAGCAAAAGCGCCTTAGGAATTGGGAGGAGCGTGTGTGTGTACAGGGTATGGAGAGACCTATGGTATGCAAGGAGCGCCTTGAAGCTTCTTTTTATTTCAAGGTACAACTGACCAAACTCCCTATCCTGTTTTGGTGTGCTGGCTACAGATATTGCACAGGGAAAAGCAGGACAGTGGCTTCAAACAAGTACTTAATTGAATATAAAATTATTAGTGAGAATAAAGGGTCATAGTCCTCTGGTACAGTTGAGTGCTGATGTGTCTTCCCTTGTGGGAAACAGTATCTGTTGTATTCTGAAAACCTCAGCTTGTGCTTCATCCATACATCAGATATATGATTAATTTTTCTCTCCAGAGGCTCTGCTGTGAAAGAGACCTCATCTGAGACCCCTGGCTTCTATTTAGCTGCCATCTCCAGGTTCAGTAAAGAGCCTCATGAGAACTCTCTTCAAGACAAAGTGTGTCTATTGCATATTTCTGTGAAATCCTCAGTGCAAGGGACTAAACCATTTTTCTGCCTAAGTCTCTCATTCTCTTTACGTTGGATTCACCACTATCACCACTATTGCTACTTGTTATGTATTGCTTACATAACAAGTTGCTAGCTTCTCAAAATGTTTCATGGACGATTTGTAGGTAGAAGGAAAACTCTCAAAATTTGTCCTTTCTTCTGTTTATCTATAGATGGTGGCAGGGACTCCCTTGCTTTTCACAGCTTCAGGCCAGAAGGTTTACAACCACCCTGGCTGAAGAGTGTCTGTGCTGTAATTCCTACATCGTACCAAGATATTTTTTTTTTACTCTTTGAAGAGTTCTTGCAGAAAATCACTGGAAAGTGCTTAAGGAACAGATTAACATTTATCTGGCATGCTTCCCCTGAAAATGACATTTCTAATACCAGTGTTAACCCCTTGATACTTATGAACAGAAGTGACATTTAGCTACAAATCTTCTCAGCAACAGACTACATAAACAACATAACAGGGCTTGGAGAACTTCCACCTGGAATTTATCCCTGCCTCATTGTAACAGGGACACAAGTACTCTGTAGGATCTGAGGACGGAAAGACTGGGATGTATCCAGAGACCTTGAAAACATACCATCAGAAGCCAGGAGGAGTAAAATGGCCTAGAGGTTTTGGATCCTTTCCTGATCGATGATAAAAAGGTTTTATTTCAAACTTGACAGTAATTCTTCATTTCTTCCTTTCATAGACAGTGAGAAGAACAGCCACTCAGGGAAGGTTTTCTCTATACTGCTGGAAGAGAGTAGAGTCAGTAGCTTTCCAAAACTAATGTCTGTGTCCTCAGAGGGTTTGGGAAATCTGTGTGACAGCAAAATATTTTATGAAATCATTAATTTATGCAACTTTTATTTATTAAAAACATTCATTTATGCATAAATGCTGCAACAAAAAACTGTCGGCAGAACATATTCTGTTTATATAATCCTTCTGTGTGAGGATGGTGGAAGTCCTGAACTCTGCTTGTGCAATTATCAGATACCCTTTTCAATTTTTTAGTCAACAGTGCATCTGAATTTACATCTGGAATTTTAGAGTCAAATAAGGAAATACAGCAGAGCAGTGGCTACACCAGAACTACTAAATTAATGTGCTCTCAAATTCCCACAGGAACTCCCTTGAGGAATTCCCAAGGGACAGAATCATCACCCACAACTCTCTTGCACAAAGGACATTTCTTGACAAACACCTATTAAAATGCATGCCTTGAATCTATCACCTAGTTTTTCGATACAAAATATATTTGAAATCAGACAACCTATGTAATTCTGGAGCTCTCTCAGGGCTGTTGTATAAGGCTGTAGTAGAGGTGGGCGTTGACTTCTCCCAGGCAACCAGTGACAGTACAAGAGGACGCGGCCTCAAGCTTTGCTGGGGAAGGTCCAGGTTGGAGAGCAAGAAGAATTTCTTCACTGAAAGGTTTGCCAAGCACTGGAAGGTCCGCTCAGGGAAGTGGTTAAGCCACTGTACCTGGAAATGTTCAATATATGACTGGATATGTGACTCAGTTTAGTTGGGGTGATGGTTTTCAGTAAATGGTTGGACTCAATGATCTTGAAGATCTTTTCCAATTTTAATGATTCTGTGATTCTATGTGTTGGAAAGAGCTATTGTATCTTTTTACACATTTCTCCATCAGTCTGACTTCCTTCTACTCTAAATGTCATACTTGGCATAAATGCTGGGGACATTTGCAATCTCTTTCTGGCTTTATCACCTCTTGGTAGAAAAGCTTCCTAATCCTTGGACTATTATTTCCAACAGTCAAAGTTTAATCATCATTCTAGGGTAGCAGGTACCTTCTTTCCAGTTCAAAGTTATTAGGTCAAGTTTTGCACAAAAACCAATCAAACAAGAAAAACCCCACAAAATCACAAGCGAGAGATGTGTCACATTGACCATTTATTAGCTGTTGTGACAATGGAGAAAATGTAAATATTCACTTTCCTTGGGTTCAAGATCCAAAAGGAGTAACCGTTATGTCATGAAGGCCTGATAGTAAATTTCTGACCACTGTTGCTTGGCAGTCCTGTGCTGAGTCTGCCCATGAACCAAGCTGCAATCTGTAAGATTTCCAACTTGCCCTGACTGATAACTGACCCTCTTGGGAAAGAGGTGTTACTGGGAGCTTTTGTACCTGGGGTGAAGGTAACTGAGCCCAGTGAAGTTCATGCCTGTTTGTAGACATGCACTGCGCTGCAGTGAATATTAAACTAGCATTACGCCTTCATTTCAGGAAGGGGAATTTTGGATCTATATGGCTTCAGAACTAGTCAAATGCTCATTCCAGTAAGCACAAAAATCATATTCAGTCAATGAACTATTTATTATTGCCTCCTTTTAAAACGGAAAGAAAAGACCTATTGAACAGAAGGTATAAGTGCTGTGGGAAGTTCTTTGTAAGTTTTTGATTTGTGCTCTTGAAGTGTTTTGCAGAGAGCCAGTCAATGAAATAAAAGATAAGGACAACAAATCAACAAATTCACGTTGAATAAAGCCCTTGAAAGTGTAAAAATAAAAAGTTAAGCAAAACGTAAATGAATTAAACATCAATGAACTAGTGGATGGCTGGATATGAAAAGTAATAACACTATATAGAGAAATTATAGAATCATAGAAATACTCCACAATTTTGTTTTCCAGGACTGTTCTTTGACCATTCAGAAATTAAAATGTTAATTTAAAAGAAACACAGCATTTACTATGGAAAAGGTCTTCCAGATGATCCATCTTAAAATGGACTAGGGCTTCTTAGATCCATTTATATCTATATTGATACCTAGAGTGACTTATAGAAACATATAAATGTATATGCTTAGAAAAGCAGAAAATATGCCAAGAATTGAAATTATGTACAAGATGTTCATGCTTCTGAAGTAAGTTCTTTCAAGGAAGGTGAGTTCTAACAAGAATACACTTAACCAAGAGAGGGAATCTGTGCATTGGTGTGACTTTGGAAAAAAAAACAACAAAATAACTGTAGGTGCCAGAATCTAGAAATCTTTTAAGTTCTGTCATTAATCTAAAACCTGTAGGTGTCAAAAGCTGGAAATCCTCAAGTTCTGTCATTTAACCTTGCCCTCCTTCCTTTTGCAAGGAACTGAGAGTAAAACTACAGATATACTGCAAAAAAAAAAAAGAATTTATAAAACCCCACCATCTTTATGAACATACCTGATTTATACTTTTCATAAAACCTTTAGCCCTCGATCAGAAGAAATAGGCCCTGCTCAAAGATTTTCCCCCATCATTACTATAGGCCCTTTTATATATTGAAATTTCTCAATAAGATCTCCCTGGAGCCTTTGTTTCTCCAGGATGAACAACCCCAATTCCCTCAACCTTTCCTCATGCCTTTTAGCATTATCAGAAAAGCCACAGAAAGGACAGGAATTAATTATTACATTCTTAGGTCATATCAATGAAGGGAGCCACTGCAGATTCTCATCTTGAGTAAAATGAGCCACAACTTCTAACCTTCCTGGCATTAGATGCTACCTCTTGCAGACTCTAACCACCCTTTGAATTTACTCACCTTTCATTAGGCGTCATACAAACTATGATTAAAAGGCTCCAGGGAGGGGAGGGGAGAGAAGAGCCATGCAAGAAATTAAGGTGATGAGGCAAGTCTGAGAAGGTCTATAAATCTTGTTTAAAATGCTTACAGTATTTATAATACAAAAGTGACAAATAGATGTAGATTTGTATCATCTGTTCCAATCAACACATCATAAAAAATTCAGATTAATTTAAACTACTTAAAGTTAAAATAAATGGATTATTCAGTATAGTCATCCTTTAAAACACATCATTGATTCAGGCCTTTATGCAAGTACAGTAGACATTTTTTATTCTTCAGGTTTTACAGTCTACCTTATTTGTGAACAGCCCTCTAGTTTACTAACTACAAATTACAACATAAAAGTGGGTCTAAAATTTCAAATTCATACACAGAAATTCCTCCCACCAACTGGATTAAAATTCATACCTGCACTTTATATGTCTTACAGCATATAAGACCTGTATTACTTAACTTGATCATGAGAAATTTGGGAGAGTCCCAATTCTTGAAGTCTCGGATGGGGCCCTAGAGAAAGTATCAGTATGAAAGTTTTCTGTCAATCTTCCTACACTCCTCATGTAGTGACTTGGGTCATGTCTATAACAAATAAATAAAACAAAGCAAAACAAAACAGGAAAAGAAGGCGATCATCCCTGGAATGGGAGAGGGAAAGCAACTGTGTCATTTTTATGGTAATTTCCATTTTCCACCTATGTTTAAAATTGCTGCCAGATACTGAAAAAAGGGAAACATTTCTCAGCATCCTTCTGTGCCTGTCAAATGTGTTGCTCAGAAAGCACAATTTCTGTCTCTAAAAGGTGACATTTGCCTGGCTTTACCTAGTGTTTGCACTCACACAATATATCACCAGACTGCATTTTCTGGAAAAAAATTTTAGGAAAATTTTGTATTTTTCAGATATTTATGTCATAATTAGTCATTCTCATAGCTTGCTCTTTGCTCTGGGCCAGCTTAATGCTCTTGTGTTCTCAGAACCCCCTTTCACTTAAATGCCCTTATCTGCACCAGTGGCAGCAAATAATGAACGCCCCCAGAAATGCTCCTGCACTCATGTGTCATTTTAGTTAGATTCAAAGAACCCTTTGGGGTAGGACATCAATGATTTTTTCTGGGGACTTATATTGTTCATGACCCTGCCAGACATCGTGATATTTTTGCATAGCCAGACTGTTTACACTGAACAGCATGTTTAAGGAAACAATCAATGTGCTTTTTCCAATCCATACAGATCTTTGAACTGTTTATTTACCAGATATTTATTATATCTAATTTGACAGCATTTTCCTTCCTTTCTCCAGGCTGAAGAAAACAAACCTCTCATAACTATGCTTCCTCAAAACATTGGAAGACTAACCACAAGGTGGTTTTGATCTGTCACTTACATTCTTCATTTCTTAGTTTTTGTTTGTTTGTTTTCTTGTTTGTATTGCTACACTTAATAATACTTACTCTCTCTCCTAAATGTTTTTTTCAAAGTCTCCAAATATTTTTTCATATTCTGCATTTCCTAATAAACTATTTAATTTCTCAGAAGAATGTGAAACACTGCAGATTGAACCTCAGACTGAAACACTGTAAAAAATTTTGGAAGTTGATAGCCTAAAATGCTGGTTTTCTATATATGCTGCTTATTTGCTTATGTTCAGAGCCTTATGCCTGCATTTTAAGACTTCTTTGCACAACAGCAGTGCTGAAAAAGGACTTTTTTAAAAGCTGAATCAATTTTCCATTTTTGGGCCAGCTGGAATGACTGATCATTTAACATTACTATAGAAAGAACTCACAGATTTCAGTTGTGCAATCTCTGAATTTGACCTACTGCTCCTAATTAACCTACAGCATTTCTTCATAGAAAGGCACTGAATTATAAAGACGTCAAATCAAATATGTCTTTTGAGACTATGTACAAATGGATATTTACTCTCGTTGTGAAATTACTATCATTGCTACAATGCATAACATATTTTCACTTAAAATTTTGATTTAATGCTAACTCCTCTCAAGAGAGCAATCTTAGCCAAGTCAGAAGAAAACTGGAATACTCACTGAAACATTTTTATGTGAAGGGATCCAGTGGCAAGTTCAGGAGTTTACATATTTTAGGCTAACTAGATTTAATGGATACTGTGTGATCTGCCACTACCAAGAAGCAAGCACCTTTCAACTCACTGCTGGCTCATAATAGTTCTCTCCTTTGCCTCATCTTCACCTGACCAGACATGGGCAGCTCCTCCAGCCTGTTAAGTCATGTTTCATTAGACTTCATCTACTAGGTGAACCTCACATTCTGGACTCCCTTTTTCTGCCAGTCACTCCTGAACTGTGGTGACCAGAAAGTGGACATAGATTTCCAGATACGATTTCATTTTGTATAATGAGTATCTTCTCTGGCTTACCTGCTGCAATCTTCCTATATCCCAATTATGGGATATATTGCAATACATGTTGCAACCTTCCTAAATCCCAATGTGTTGTTTGAGTTGGTTTGTGATGAAAGTGCACTTTTGGCTCATGCTTAACTTCACTGCAGTGCCATTGTACAGCTGCTTTTCAGCCAGATGCTATCTTCCCATCTCAGTTTTCAATGAGTCCAGCTATTCCTCACATGTGAAAAATTTCATACTCTTTCCTCTTGAACCCATTCCTGAGGTTTCTCAACTAATCTCTGAATTGAAGTTCTACTCTCTGGTGTGAAATTCATCCTCTGTTGTCTACTGAGAGATAGTGTCTCATCATACAGACCATATATGAAGCTATTGAACAACATCAACCGAGTAAAACCTTTGGGATGCTTCTCTTGTCAGCAGCTCCCAAAGAGATGTCAAGTCATGGATTAATATCTTTTTAGTCCAGTTGTCTAGACAATTTTTAGCCCATGAATCAATCCAGCAAACTCCTCAGCTTCCAAAAGTGAACACAGTGGGGAAGGAGGAGGGTGTCAAATGTCAAAAGCCCAACTAAAGCACAAGTCTTCCTTTGTTCATGTCACAGTCCTCAAGGGATTTCAACCAATCTCAATGATTTTGCAGAGATCATAATTAAAGGCAACTCACTCATGGCAGCCAGTGTTCCCATCAGTTTTGGGAAATGCCCTACAGCCCCACAGATTTCAATGCAAACAGCTTCTCTAGGTGGTCACTAAACGGCTCTTCATCAGTTGTTGTCCCTCTCCCTCTTTTCCACCTCCTCCTGCTATGTAGAGGGATCTGGGCAAACAGGATTTGTCTGCCTGAAATACATTTGACTGGAAAAGTTGTGATCAGCAATACCAAACACTATCATTTTTATCTCCTGATTAAAGCACTTTTGTCAACCTGAAAGGTATACAAAACAGTGATTGCACTTGCAGCTTCATAGTCTTATAAACAATATAAATCAATTTTTTTAACACTTGGTAGATACAAATTTAAAAAAAAATAAATACAGTTTGTCCTTTGCAGAATGGTCTAACTGGTTGATATACTGTGGTAGGTACTATAGTGTACCATATAAGGACTACAGGCCTCCTATTTATTTTCCACAGGATATTAGTGAGTACAGATGACATCTCTTGCCCTACAGATGTGACATATGAAGTATTCACAAACAACTTCAATAGGTGAAGAGATTCTAGAACGGTCTAGGACACAGTTTTATATATATAGTTTTGTGTTTCCTGGCAAAATTCCTACATTTGACAGCAATAATGACAAAGAGTTGGGTCTTGTTTACCCAGCTTCATGAGATGAAGAAAATCTGACATGTTTTAAAATATAAAAATTGATATTAAATACATGACTGTATGACTATTGTCTAAAGGAAGCAATGAGCTGCTTAACACTTTAGATAACTGTGTCCTTTCCATCGCAGGTACAGCCTGTGAAATACATCCTTGGATTAATGTTTTCTGAGTAGGCAAGGATATTTTTAAACATCTTTCTTTTATTATCATCATTCTCATTCATTTGATTGGTGCATTAGATTTCCATTATATGATTTTGTTTTATACTGTATTTTAGCTCTCCATCTACTTGGTTATTCATAAACTCCTACACACAGAAGGAAGTAATATTAGTAAATCATTCAGAAGAATAATTGAATTTGTCATATTTTGCTAAGCTATTCTTGCCACCACAAAACCACGAACACTCATTGTTTTGAAAGAGAGGCATTATCCTTAGTATTGACTAAAAAAATATATTGAAATTCTTTTGAAAGTAAGAAATATTAAAACTAATCTGGTTCTAACTATGACTGAGTGAAGCAGATCTAACTTTTTTTTTTGTTAGTATTTCTTTAGTTATATATTTTATTTAAACCAAAATGCAGTTCTTACTTTTGGAGTTCAATCTTTTTTTATTGAAAGTTATTTCATCTAAACTAAGTAAACATAAGGCTTGCATTGCTGTCTAACTGATCTGGTATCTTGTGAGGGGCTGATACACCCATTGCCAAAGCCATACAGCAAGGCTATTGTGCAAGGTAGTTTTTTTCTTTTGATCTTTGCACCCCTCTAAATGATCATTTCAGCCTTGCATTTAGTGAAAAACTGCACAGTATAATAAAAATAATCTGTTCAAGACACAAGATGACTGCAGGCTATTCCACGAAACTTTAATAGCCTAATTTTTCAAGTTGGCTGAGATAATGATCACAATAAAAATTCACCATTTTTATTGGAAATGTCAAAATTTAATTATAGCAACATCTATTACTTTTTTGGTACTGCTTTTAACTTACATTTTTTATTTAATAATTGCAGTACACTAGTTATTTCTATATCTGAAAAGATATTGCTGGATTTTATTAGCAAATAGCTTTTTACCCTACATATACTGTCTGTGGAATATACTGAAATTAAAATCTTCCTCATCAACTTTGCTTTGAATAAAAACCTTTTAATCAGTATTTTTGTTTAAATGATTTTAAATATAAATTTCAAGAATAAATGATATTGTGGCTCAAACTACGCTTTGCTTTGGCAGAGGCGTTTCCTTCCTTTTCCTGAGAGATATGGATAAGGAATGATTTAAAAAACGTTGTGTCAATATTATTTAGCATTCCTTTTCAGCATTCCTTTTCATTCTTTTAAAAAAACAGTTCTTACATTCTCCCATATTTTTGCTTGAAATAAGACAACACAAACTGCTTGTCTTGTCTACTTGCTATTTAATTTTCTAAAATTGCTGTTTTCATTTGTGTTCCACAATCAGATTTCCTGCTATATGTAAAATGAATAATCTTCCAAAGACAGAAAAGGAACCATTATTTAATGTGAATCTTCATTTCTGTAAGAAATCAAGCACCAGGATTTTCTACAATAATAAACAATGACTGTAGAAATTTGTTAAGAAAGAACATGACAACATTTTTTGCCAATAGTGAGTAGGTTGTTCTATATTTAATGGATTCATAAACAATGGAAAAAATTATCTCCTTAGTTTAGTGTGGGGGTTTTTTCAGAAAATACCCATGAAAAAATATCATGCCCACTTTAATTTTCCCGATTTCATCTCTTCCATCAACAATTTATTCACTTCATTGTAAGCAATTGAAAATAGTAGAGAGCTAATCTTGATTGTTATTAAGAAGCACCCTCACTAAATCAAATATGCTTATTATGTATAAATACTTTTTGTTTCTCTACCAAAAATGTCTGAAAATATTCAGAAAAAAAGAAATCACAGACAAAAAAAAAAAAATGCAGATACACCATAATCACAGAACAGAAAGATGATAAGGTACACTTAAAAGGAAGCTTATATTTATCCTTTAACATTGCAGCAATACAAACGTTTCTGATACTCAAGTTTTTTGAAAAAAATATGGCCATAGTCTGTCTTTCTAGTGCCTGATTGTGGAAAAAATATGTTAGTATGCAGGTCCTTATCTGTGAAATAATCTAATTTTGGATATAGATTTGCTGTTATTTCCCCCGTCAAAGAATATAGATGTCTAAAGGAAAAGCAGAGGCAACATGACAGGCAACGTCATGAGACCATATGTTCTACACAAACTATGAAAGTCAAACTGAGATCTGTTCCAGTATTTTAGGCTAAAAACAAGATGTGTGCTAAGATTTCCAGCTATTTTCAAAATTATATCACATTTCAGCAAATGGAATTATTTTGTGAGTAGAGTGATGAATCTGACTACACCATGAAAATCTGTGTAAGTGTGCAGGATATTATGTGATTTAGGCTATTTTGGGCCAATTTCTTTTTTCAGTTCTGGTGTCAATGCAGCTCTATTGTACTTTCCCCAGCACAATTCGTTTGACCTATGGTCTAGTTCAGACTTTTTGAACTGAAGTAAAATTGAACATTCTTTACACTTGAAACAACTTTTCCCAAGGATGAATTGGGTGGGATTCACTGGATATAATTTAGATATCACTAATGTAAATGTCAGACACTCTATGTCTGAGCTGCATGGGAAGTAAATGTACTTCTAGAGAAAGGCTCATATCATACTAAGATAGGTATTTAAAGAGGCCACAAGAATTGCAGAACAGTTTAGTTCTGCAGAGAATTGCCTTCCTCTCTTGGTTAATTACAAAGACAACCTAGATCATGGCTCACCTTTCGACACATGTTTATTACACAAGACAAATGAGATTCATTGCATCCATAATGCCTGGCACCTTAATATAATCACAAATGGAGTTCTTAAAACGGAATGACTAGACCAGACAGGAAAAAAATCTGCACTTTAAACATCTCTAATTAAATGGCACACATACAAGAATGCTAAAATTTGGTAAAAACCTTAAATTAGGCAAATTAAATCCCAGCCTTAATATGCAAATGAGCACCCAAAAATTGCTGGAGTATGAAATTGTAACTAAAATGTAAGCCTCTATGTAAGGACATTATCTTAGGTATATGTCCAGCCATCCAAACTTCTTACTTCCAAGTGTGATATCATCATTTTTTTTCTTGCCAAACCTAGGAAGAATTAAACTTTTCCCATTACTGCCCATAGAAAAACACTGTATGGAAATAATGAATTGTGCATTACAGTCGAGAGAACAGATAATTCATATATCATATGTAAATAACAGGGTCATTGTGGATAATTTGAAATAATATCAATAAAACTATGAATTCTCCCTATGAAGCAGTGCAGTTTCTAGTTTTATTCTTGTTAAAACTAAGGTGCATCCTTTACATGACTCCACTGACTTCATGCATCCATTTTAAGCACCTGATAATGGAATTTAGCAATGGAAACAAAACGGTATAAAGGCTTCTATAACTAATACGCTTCACACAAGCCACCAGTGGATCAAAACACATTGCTCAATTTGTTAGATGAAAGATATTTAAAACACAACTACATATATATTTACATACACACAAAAATTAATGGCACTGTTTTAAAATTTCATCACTCAAAATTAATAACTACACTGCAAAATATCAGAAATTTAAACTTGTGTTTGAGAGTACATCTCAAGAGATATGGGAGATAATTTCTAGTGGGGGCCCTAAAAATGGTCTTGTGACATAAATTGCAAGTGGGATCATTTATAGTGATACAAATGCTTAAAAATTATTATTTTTGGGTTATTTGCTCTGGCTGAATAGAAGGACAGAGCTAGGAAAACTTGTAATTGCATAGATTAGTGAGAAATTGCCAAAATAGAAAATGAACAAAATATCCAAGAAGAATTAGGTGTCAACAAAGAAAAAATGCAGTTAAAGTAGATATGACATGGAAAATTAGTCAATTTACCCACAAATGAGTGGATAATTGATCTCACCAAATACAGACACCTACAGTATGGCATCCATAGCAGATCTCAGCCACTAAGGTCTCTTAGGGTCCCCTAAATAAATAAATAAATTCTGGTGCAAATATGTCTTGTCTTAAAGTAGACATCCAAAATAGGTCAAAGGAATTGTTCCCTCAAATGGTGATTAGATCAGATACAGGCATCTATACTGTTGATATCTAATGTTAAGCATGATAAATTGAACCTTTCAGTATTGCCTTAAACCTTACATAGAATCAAAAGGTTGCTTGAAGAATAATATCTTCTTCCTAACTTCTAAGCAGGTTTTATGCTATGATCTGTTCTTTTGGGTCCTGGTGTGCTTTATCTGGCAGTGAAGAGAGTATTTGAACTTATGGACCTGCTTTTTTTTTTTTTTTTAAACTGATCATTTTTTTGGTTTGGTTTGGGGTTTTGCTTTTTTTTGGAATTAGGAGAGAGATTGAAAGGGGGGAGTTACTTTTCATGGAAGGCTTCAAAAAAATAACAGTTTCATAATGTGGAGCTATCAGTGTCACAATTAATCTGGACTGAACAGATGGGAATTCAAATTCACATAACGGATGTTATGTGGATCAGTGCTCATATAATTATTTGTGTATCAGTGGCAGGACATTAGGTCACTGGATAATTTTGCCCTCTGCCAGATAATTTGCCTGCATTCAGAATGAGCATCAATCAAAAAACACTCATTTTGGTAAAAGGTGTAGAAAGACTAGAATAGTCATCAGCCAATCTTTGAGTTGCAAAAATAATACTATTTTTTTTGGTCTCAAACTTTAATAGTAAAGAAATTAGTTGCTAGGTCTGTGAGGTTTTAGATGCTAATATATGGCTGGGACAGAAGACTCCCTTTATCAAGGACACCAGAGTGATGTTTTCACAAATACTAATTATAGGAACTGTGCTCTTCTCACCTCAGATGTCTGTCATCATCTTTTTTCACATATGTGGTAACTGTAAGAAACAAAACAGAGACAGTGGTGGTTTCCTCCATTGCCAAACATGGAGCTCTATGAGAATAAATGAATACACTCTTACAAAATTTCTTCTTTCCTTTCACAAGGTTCTTTCTGAGCCATTCTTTGCTTTCTGATCAGAAAAATCTGCATATTCCCCACAAACCTTTCCGAGCTCCCTTTCTCCATTAAAAAAGCTTTAACTTGAGTTAGTATGTCATGCAATTTGGGGGCAAATTCTTGCTTAGAGGAAGGAATTTAGGTTCCCTTAACTGTCTCTGGGCATACCATAGTCCTGGTCAGTAATATCCAGATGAGTTCACAAGCATTTTCTAAAAAGACATCCCAGGCCTCCAGCCTTATCCCAGTGTAAAGGTGTCAAATAGGAAGCACGTAAAGGAATGTCAGCAGCTTTATGCAAAGCAAGGTGACCCGGTGCAGGTCCTGACAAGCAGCAGGACTCTATGTGGATTGACAGGTACTCTTCTCTTTTTATAGTGGACAGCAAGAAACAAATGTGATGTGGGAAACCCAGCAGGTGATCATATATCCAAACACCAGTGTTCATCCAAGCTGAGTTTTCTTCCTCTTTTACACTATTTGCTGCATCACTGGATAAATCCCTGCCTTCAGCCTTCACTTAGGCTGGGTCAAAAGTTGCCTGAAAACTCAATGTTGCCCAGATAAGTTCGTGAATGGTCAAATCACAAGATGGGCACTGATTTTCAGTAGGCTTAGAATTTTTCTGTATCATTACTTCCAATAATTTAACTACTCAGGAGGGTTAGGATTCAAGTTTGAGTGTAAGTATTTGCAAGTATGACATCAACACTGCCATTTCAGTACTGTAGATGGGATATGCCAAATAGCTTCCAAAAAAAAAAATGAAGTACACAGACTAGAAGACAGACCCCTGCTCCCTTCTCAGCAATCCTTGGGGAAAGTTATTCAGTATATAAATGTCTGTCCTGTGTGTTTCCTGTCAATTTGCAGGTTGTAGCTGTCTCATGATGTACTTTTCTTTCAAAGATTGTCAAAGTTTGCAGCATCATGTCTAAAGGGGAATGAGTTCTTAGCAAACCTTCATCAATTTGCAGCCCTGGGCTTTCAGGCCCTCTTTTCTTCCAGGTTCAAAAGATCAGAGTAGCATCCAGGCTGTAATATTCGTACCCAGTAGTAGGTCAAATAGTGTGCATCTTCTTCAGAGGCTTCTCTCTTGATTATTACTTGATATTTATACAAAATACTCCTCTTCACACTTATTAGAAGCAATATATTATGCCAATATAGAGTACTTTACAAATTTCACACATTCTCTTGCATTATGCACTATCATTACAGCATGTCTGTTTTCACAGAACAATCCTTTGGAGATTATTTATATTTTTTTATTCTAATAAAATATAATTTGACTTTTTTCACTTTGTGCTAAGTTTCTAGTGGTACCAAATTTGATGAGGTGCTGTACTTACTCCCTGTAGGGTTATCCAGTCTTTGTGGGAATCCAGTGACTGCTGGGTTATCAAACCACATGTCTGACCAAAGATTACATTTTTTTTTTTTTTGTGGGTTGCAATATGTAACCAAAAATGTTTATTCTATTTTTACACCTGTTGAAACAGGTTGGGGAGGTGTTACTTCCTTTATCTCATGTATAACCCATTCCTCATAACTCCAGGAGTGAGGGGATGGGTGCCTTCTGCTAGTGGGCCAGCAATTAAGACCAGGTGGAGCAATTTTCCTTATTTCTTCCACAACCTCCAGGGGATATCTTCTGTTAATGAGCCATTAAGGCTCACCACATGACTGAAAACATTACATCATCCCACTATGAGATGCTCCACCCAGTGGGAGGAGCCAAGCATTCCTACCTGGATAAAACCTGCAATTCAGAACGCCAGGACAGCCTGTTTTTCTACTGGATTTCCCAAAGGAAAACCAGACCCTTCTCACCATCACTGGACCCTTCTATAGGATCATCTCTACTCCAACAGAACCACATTTGTCACTACAGAAGGATTTATTTGGTCTGCTCTGAATATCCTGACCAATAGAGTGTCAGGTCGTATTTCTGACTCTGTCAGGGCTTCTAGGATTTTTGTTTGTTTGGGGGTTTTTTTTACTACTATATTTGTATTTTTAATATTCCTAGTAAAGAACTGTTATTCCTATTCCCAAATCTTTTCCTGAAAGCCCCTAATTGCAAAATTATAATAATTTGGAGGGAAGGGGTTTACATTCTCCATTCCAAGGGAAGCTCCATCTTTCCCTGGCAGACACCTGTCTTTCCAAACCAAGACAGTTTCATAGTTTTTGTCTTGAAGACTTGGGTTTGAAATTAATCAATGCCTGAAAAGGGTACATAGAAACAAGAAAGAGTCACAGGAAGTGCAAATTCTGTTCTTAATGAAATCCAGCTTGTAAGAACCAACCTGTTCCCTGTGTGGCGGACCCTGGAATACCCACAAAGAATGATTCACTCCCTTGGAAAATGTGCAGCTCCTAGACTGCCTCAGTTTGAAAAAAAAAAGTCGCCTTTGAGGAAGTCCCCCTGGGAGACATCCTTCTAGCTCAGGGTGAGCAAAAGTGCTTCAATCCATGTGCAGCCCCTAGGCTGTCTCAGTTCGCAGGGACTCTCCTTTGGGAAGTCCCTTTGAGAGTTTTCCTTGTGGCTCAAGGTGAGAAAAAAATACTTCAACCCATGAGCCTTTGCAGTTCTATGTTAATGTTTCATACCCTACTGGTTATTCCTTTAGTTCCTGGTTTTTACTCCTCCTGATTGGTTCCTTTTTTGGATCCTTTCCCTGATTGGTCACTTTCCCAATTCCTTTCCCCATTGGCCAAGTTATGAAACCCCGCCCCTGGCTACCCCACGTAGTTCCTCTCCCCGTGGGTTATCTGGTTCTCTCCCCTTTGGACTGCATGGAGTGAAGAAGTTCAAGCCCCATCTGGATGCTTTTACTCCTGAGTCACCCGGGGTGGCAAATGCAGCTCTGCTGCTGATGCAGCCACACAAAGAGCTGATCACTCTGCACCTAAGGGTGCACAAAGAGCTGATCACTCTGCACCTAAGGGTGCACAAAGAGCTGATCACTCTGCACCTAAGGGTGCACAAAGAGCTGATCACTCTGTGCCTGAGAGTGCACAAAGAGCTGATCACTCTGCACCTAAGGGTGCACGAAGAGCCAATCACTTTGTGCCTGAGAGTGCCTGTGCCTGTGTCAGTCTAGGTGTCTTGTTGAAGACACTTCTAGAGAGGAAAGTCATGGCACCTTCACCACCACAACATCCTTTATCAAACAAACTCGCTCATCTTCACATCCAAGCCAGCCCTGGCCCTGTGGGACACAAGTTCTGTACCAAGAGAAACACATATTTATTTGCAAACACTGAATGGGAACCTATAGAGCAGGCCCTTTTATAGACATACAAAGGTTTAATGCACCGATTTTTTTTGAATTTGGGGGGAGGTTGATGCTTTAAGACTTGCAGTATCTGGCCTTCTTTCTTGTTATCCTCACTAGCAAAGATTTCAGTTTCATACCCTCAAAACCTTGCTAATCCACAGATCAGATTAGGAGACAAGCGTTCTGAAAGAATAGTACCTTCTCACACTTTGATTTTTAAGTTTATTCTTTTTCACAAGCCTGGACCTGATAACTGTGTGCTCTGACCAAGAAGTGACAAATTAAATTCACTGCAAATAAGGCATACAGGGTTAGCTGGCAGTGAATAAAAGCTCCCTGAACTTGGTTGTCAATGAATCTTAAGCAAAGGTTTTAACACAACAGATAAATTCCTTCCTATCACATTCTGAATAGGATTTCTATTTTAAATTAAGAAGTAAAGATTAAGCAGAGGTAGGTAGAGATGGAAAGGAAAAAATGAACAGCAAGTGTGGACAAATATCTGCTTTTGTTCTAGCTAAATGAAAATGGAAAGACAAAAATATTGGTTTTTATTCAAAGTGCAACTTCCATCTCAAGGTAAGCTTGTTTTTCAGAGATTCAGAGAGGGAAAAAAAAGAAGAAAGTAAAATATTTAGTGGATTTGTCATCAGATATGTAGCTTCTTTCCTCTCCTGAGAAAACTTTAGCATGTCAGAATTAAATTTCCTTATCCCTGTGCTGCTTTTCCTGCACAAGGAAGTAACCATGCTGCTTACACCTCCAACTGTATTACCTGTTCTATCCTTGTTACATCTTGCCAGGAACAGACCCCTAAGGCAGAAAGCAAAGATAGGCTGGACAAGCGCTATTCAGTACATTTGATTGGAATTGCTGTTTAGCGATTTTTCTGCTACACAAGTATAGAATCACCCCTTGAAAGCAAGAAGGAACTCACAGAAACTACTCTTACATATAATGTCACCTATTTTCTGAGTTATGCTTCCCAGGAGTACTCTTGAGGTTGTGTGATTCATGCTCATGGCTGTACTTAAAGTGTTCTGCAGTGGTACCTGCAGTGCAAAGCTCTCCTTGGACTTGCCAGCTTATGCAGCTCTGTAAGTAATAACACCATGGTCCCTAAAGACATCAACACTCTCCACTTTATTACTTTTCAGGAGCTCTACCTCAGACAGGGGTCTAAAGAATATCATAAACAGCTGCCTGAGAGAATGAATTGGTGGCAGTTTAAAAACTGCTGTGGGCAAAGAGGAAAGCTGCTGGCCTCTTCAGACATCTTGTTTGCATGTCTTGCATTGGTCAGGAAATCTTTGTCTCTTTAATCAAATTTTGTGCATTTTCCCATGTAATAGTTGTGGATGCCTCCCACACTTGGTATCATGAGGCTGAATTTTTCATCATTACCTGCAGAAGTCTGGGAGAAACTGCAAACAAGGCAGAAAAGGCTGCTGAGCTGTGAAGGCAATTTGCTTCAACTTGGTTACTTGACACTTTTCATCCATGAGCGGAGCAGGATAGTGTATTTACTCCCTTTCCCCAGGTGGTTATTCAATATAAAGTAGAAAAATTAAATCCTTGGCTGTTTAGAACCATCACCTTTAAAGAAATACTTTCTTGGGTTGAACCTCTGCTCCTCATGGAGCATAGCTGCCCATCAGTTCACTCCACGTCCCCTCATCTGAGGGAATGCTCCCCTGGCATCTCCCCACACAGCTGCCCATACTCCTGCTGCCTGAGGGAGTACTGGCAGGAGGATGCAAACAGCTTTAATTTTCTTTTGCCCAGACTACATCTACTGTGAGATTTGAAAAGATGACAAATGGAAAGGAGGGTAAAGTGAGCAGAAAACTCTCTTGCCCTTCGTTTTCAACCAGAGAGGTTTGTCTATTCACAAAAATCCCCAGCAGGACCCATGATCATTACACAGATAAATAAAAATTTTCAATATGTTTAACTGTCAGGGTTTTGGTTTTTTCTACAAACTGATTATTATTGACTTTCTGTTTCACCTACATGGAAAAATACCTGGAAAAGTTGGCACCAGATTTCCAGTGAAACTTCTGAAACTTTTCCTAGTGAAACCTAAACTGTTTCTCAAAATATCTTTGTGATTGTGCTGGTGACCAGATGATACCAGTGCAAGTTGGTTCCTGGAGCTGTGTATACCACACATGGTACCTGCCCCAAGGTAACCTGGGTAGGGTGGTGGGTTACCTGTCCCCTTTCCTCAGGCTGTGCCACAACTGAGTAAGCTCCAGCTTCACTCAGGTGAAATTCTCCCAGCTGGAAATGCCATGCAATGCTAAGATTATCAAAGCATTATCTAAAAAATAAATAAATGCTTACAGTAGATTTTGAAAAACACATGAAAAAAAAATCATGATTTTTACTGCCTTATCACACTCCCTAAATGTGTTCAGACATTTCATGATCACTTGTGTGATTTTGTCACTGTATTTGTGATGTTAAAATAATGTTTTCAGGGGTGAATATGAACACATATGTTAAGTGTGTGTTCTCGTCACAGTGGCTAATTTTGCATGCAGAAAGGTCATGATACTGGGTGACTCCAGTAATAAAGGTGTGTAGTGTGAGTTGTTGACAGGTGACATTTCTGCAACCTTTCATGCACTGGCACATTGTTACATGCCCTGTGTCAGAATGTTCTCTGTGCTGCAATTCATCATTTAAACAGGTCAGTGCAGTGCCTGACATTTGGAGCTACCGTCCTTATCCAGGTTCATTGATTTGTTAGCTCTCTTCTCAAAAAACCATCCTTCCCTCTTTCTTACATCTTCATTTCTCTCCCTTGCATTGTGTTCTACCTTTGATATTTAAATTCCATAACAGGTTAAGCAATACTTTTTACATAAAAGACAAGAAATGCAAAAATAAATAAATTCTGTTGTATTGATTCAATTTTTAATTTTTCGTTAGACCAAAAGTTTTTTTCCACTGATAGACAGAAATGCTGTTACGACGCAGTGTGCAACCTGCACTACCTAATGCATACTTTTTTAAAATTATAAGAATGGAATATTTATTAGTTCTCACCTGTTTCATATCATCAGGTCAGCATAAAGTCAGCACCTGAGACAAGTTGGTATTAGTTAGAGATGTAGTCAGATCAAACTTTGTACATAATGCTACCAAAGAACAAGGAGTCCTGAGTCTTTGTTCTTTGGTAGCATTATGTGCAAATTTATATACTATTTCTCACATTCTGTGAAATACCAGAAACAGGTGGGCAATGAGATGGAGTTTCGGGATTAATTTGTGTTATCCTTACATAATTCACAGAGACGTTGAATCACCAGTAACCTGCTATTATCTAAAAATACAGCAATTTAATAAATCTGCTTGCTGGGAAGGCACTACAAAGGTAGAACTAGAAATAATTCAGGCCTCATGTCATGAGAGTTTGTGCAAAGACAGTTGAAAATTTTCCACCAAATTACAGGTCTTTTCCAGGTAATCTTTTCCAGAAGAGAAAAAGAAAACCAGTATTTTTATTTTACAAATTAAAATGAGATGAGCATTGAATTAGGTGATTTCTGAAGTGATAACTCTGTGCAGTTTAGCTCAGACCCTGTGCAAGCAGGGGTGGTGAAGCTGCCACCCCGTGCCCTGTACAGCATCAAGGCTGGTCATGGCACAAGTTGCTTCACCTGGAATTAACTCCTGAAGAGGTCAACAGTGACAACTATAACCTCTCTGAAGCAGCATAACCTCTCTGAAGCAGCATAGCAACACTTCAGAAAGTAAATATTTAATCTTTGAGGACAGGAAAAGGAGATCCCCTCCCTGCAAAAGCCTTAAAGAGAAACTGGGGCACAGGAAAAAAATGAAGCATTTTCTTTAACAGCTCTCACACAGATGGTCCTCAGCTTTCCCTAAAGATGGAATGAGCTCACTATTCAGCTCTTCTTGCAGGAACTGCCCCAAAGGCTGGTAGGTATGATGGATTTCCTCCTTTGGCATTGTGATGGCTTTCCAACCTCTGCTCATGCAGAGCTTTGCATCAGTTTGGACATTGTCCAGGCACAGTGAGTGAAACTGCAACAAGTTATGATTGTTTGCTATTTGGCATTTTTCTACCCAATTAACCACATATTGAAACACATGCTGTCCACGCATTCAAATATTTTATAACATACAGAAAAATACTCCTGTCAGTATCAGATGAACTCATCTTCACATTTAGACTTCTAACCTGTAATGTGACTTTATTCTATGATTGTAGTATGAGAAGTTAATATTTCAGTTGTCCCAAATCTTTTTCAACAGAGGAAATAAAATTTTTATCTTTAGATTCAGTAACAGTGGAAGTAGAACTATGTCTCACAAGTGCACTTCACATTTTGTTGTCTGTGAACAGATTTTGAGAATTGATGGGCTATAATACAGTGGTCAGTCCAAAAAACCTTGCCAAATAAATAATCCTCCATCCTTTTAATAGCAACCTGCTAAGAGCTGGACCAATATGTGGCACCCAGTGAGGTTCAAGATGTTGTCATAAAGAAACCTGCCAGGGACAAACACATCAATAGGACAAATGCCTTGCTTCAGTCCTGGCCTCAAACAGGGAGCAGAAAGTCTCATGGACCCTCCCTTCCTTTCTACAGCCACAGTGAGCAGCCCAAATGAAGGAGATGAAGAAATCAACCAAAGTTGTATTATATGTCTTCCTTGCTGTAATAAGTGAAGTGGCTTTCACTCTGTTTTAGAAAACAAGGTAAGTAAAACTTTTTTACTGCATGAGTTCAGAGTGAGGTGGTGGAGCCTCTCAAGAATTGGATAAAAAGTGTGGAATTAATTTATATGCTTGTTCACACAATTTGATCCCAAAGTCCCTTCTGCATGGTCTTGGTCATTACTGGTGCATATGCTTTGATACTTCCTCAGCGCCTTCTTCATTTTGGAAAGATGAGATTGACAGAAACAGAGAAGCTGTGACAGTCAGCTCTTCACAGGGTGCTGCCATCGACCCTTGCAGACAGCACTGTGCTCCCCGTGTCAGCACACACAGGTAGCTCCTGCAGAAATGACCAGCAGATGCCTGATGCACAAGGACAGTCCTTAGCACCACCAGAATACAGCTGTCCTCTCCCGGCACTGGGGACACCTGCATCCCACAGACAAAGGGCAGGAGTGCAGTTCCAAGCTTGGAGTTGAATGTAGGTATCTGTGAGCACCCTGGTGCAGTCTGGAGATACAGTGAAGATTAAATTCTTCTGCCACTGCAGGTGAATGAGAAGTTCACATGTGAAGCAGTGACAGGACCCAAGGGAATGGGCTGAAGTTGTGTCAGGGGATGTTTAGGTTGGATATTATATAAAAGCTCTTCCTCCAGAGGGTAGTTGGACACTGGACCAGGGTTCCGGGGAAGTGGTCACAGCACCAGCCTGACAGAGCTCAAAAAGCATTTGGGCACGTGGTGTGACTCTTGGGGATGGTCCTGTGCAGACTGAGGGAGCTGGGGTTGTTTAGCCTGGAGAAGAGGAGACTCAGAGGTGACCTTATCACTCTACAACTTCCTGAAGGGGGGTTGTGGTCAGCTGGGGGTTGGTCTCTTTCTCTGGGTAATAACCGACAGAATGAGAGGACACAGTCTCAAGCTGCGTCAAGGGAAATACAGGTTGGATATCAGAAAGAAGTTTTTTACAGAAAGAGTGATAAAGTACTGGAATGGCCTGCCTGGGGAGGTGGTAGAGTCACCATCCCTGGATGTGTTTAAAAAAAGACTGGATGTGGCACTTGATGCCATGGTTTAATTGAGGTTTTAGAGCATGGGTTGGACTCCATGATCTTGAAGGTTTCTTCCAACCTAGAAAATTCTGTGAAATTCTGTAAAAATCTGTGACTCAATGGTCCTTGTGAAACCCTCCCAACTTGACATATTCTTTGAGTCTGTGATTCTGTGATCTCAACCCCTGGTTTCCTGATTTAACTGTCTGAATCTGCAGCTAAATCTCACCCAAAGTGTTCTTCAAGCATGTGGCAGGAAGACAACCATACACCTGTAAAACCCACTGTAGATCACTGCTCATTCAACCTCTCCACTTCCCTGGATATTTTTCTCATTTCTTAGCTCCTTTTCCATCAGCTGGTCTCATGAATTTGTAGAAAAGTAGCACAAGTCTTTCTTACCCCTTCTGAAAGTGAAAGATTTCACCTGCCCTTCATGAAACCATTCTGTGAGGCTGCCTAAAATTCAAAAGATCCTTGCTTGTTCTTGGTGGCTGAGAGAGCTTTTTGCTCTACGCATCAAATATGTCACATCCAGTCCATGTAGAACTGTGCTTTGAAACAAGCAAATTGGCCAGATTGTATGAGAGGAAGGCCAAATTCTCATCTCTACAAGAAGTTTTGTGTAAAGTGTCTCTTATAGGCAGATATCTAGCAAAGCGTTGAAATGTTTTTCTGTTGTGGTTCATTGTACATTAGCCGTGTCCAATTAATTGGATATGACAGCTTTCATTCAAATCATTTTATGTTCCATCAGTTATCTAGAGATAACTGGGATCCTGGAGGTTTCTCAGCTGTCTCTTTAGCAATTATGGAAGAACTAATAGCAGCAAAGACAAACAAGTGCATGATCTTAATTATTTGAAGTATTATTAAAATTTATTTCTCCATTTTATTTGAAGCTGTAATTTCTGATGCTAAATATAAATTTCTTTTTGCCCCAGGTACAAATTGCTGTAGCTCAAAGCAAATGTCAAGATATAGGCATCAGGCATAATTAATTTCTCTAGAAAATAATTAGCCACCTTATTACTATTACACTTGACCTATCAAGAAAATGGATTTTTGCTATGAAAGCTATAAATGCACTGGCATGAAATTCACAGAATTCCAGAATTGTTGAGTTTGGAAGGCCTTTTGAAGACCAACCTCCCCATTCAAGCAGGGCCACCTACAGCCAGTTGCTCAGGACTGTGTTCTTATGTCTTTTTCCTCCCTCTGCACACAGCTGATCACAGGGCAAAGCCACTATATCAGCTCATGTGTTGCTGCACAAACTTCAGAAAAAGTGTTCTAAGATTCACAGGCTTATTCTTTTCCTGGTTCCCTCAGCTGACTTGTGAAAAACTGTGGCTGCATTAGTGGGGAGCAAAACTCCTCAGACCAAAAAAATCCTGCTGGGACGTGGGCTTTGTTAGCTCTAGCTCAGATTGATGTTTCACAAACTCTGGCTGGCTCAAGGAAAGAGCAAAGTAACCTAACTTTGACCTGGAAAATACTGCTGAAGCCAAAGAAAATAAACTGGGAAGAGCTGTCCTGAAGGCATGAATCTAACAAAATCTGGGGGAATGAAACGCAGAATTAGCCATTTCCATGAAGTGCTGTGTACATAAAGTGCAAGATAGGAAGGATTATGTGTAAATTGAAAAAAAATCTATAGGAAAAATACTGACAAATCCACATTCACCTGCAGTCAATAAATCCCAAATCAGTGGTAAAGGGAAAAATTACTGTTTCTCTACTTCTTCACCATAGTCCTATTAATGACATATACATGTAATGGAAAGGTTGTGTAGCTGTAACATTAAATAAAGAATGTCAGCCTAATCTTTTAAAATATTATGAAACTTTTATTTCTTATATTTTGTTTTTATTTTATTTTTGTACAGTTTTACTCTGTATACATCTATTGAAAATACAAATTAAGAAAAAAATATATTTTCTACTACTACTTATGGAAAGGGCTAAACCTTCAAAACAACCCTGAAGACAGAGAAAGTATACAAGTTTCTAGTATTAAAACATAAATCTAATTATTAACTTCAAATATGAATGTTTCATGTTAAATGTTGCAAATTATGAGCCTGTGTGTGGGCAAGGTTTGTGCTCAATGCAAATTATACTTCCAGAGTAAATGGAGAGAAAAAGGTACAGGGATGATCTAATTGCTGCATACTTTAGAATAGCCAAGGAGATGAACACACACCATAGGATTTAATTGCCTTTGCTGAAAGGAAAGCTTGCAGACAATGGAGAACACGGACACCACCTCTGCAAGCACCTACCTTTGGTGCCCAGGTTCCCTCTACAGTCAGCAGAGAGAAATGTGTGCTTCCACAGAGGAATTAGGGCACCCAAATTAGAGACCTAACTGCTGTCAAATTTAGGCAGCCTGATGTGCTTTCCAGAGATCTCTCTGGACCATACAGTCAGCTTCAGCTTCCACCTTAATGGAAGATCCCTAAATCTAGGGATTTGGTGCTACATGTATCATTAACATAATAGTTGGATTTGGGGAGACAAAAAGAAGTTCAGCTGTCAAAAAAGAGTTTAAGACAAAGTTTGGCTACCTCTGTCCACAGTCATGACCCAAAAAACTCTTGTTCTGTTCTTGAATAATTTAGAGAGGACTTAAATTCACCAGCTACAACCCATTTGAACTTGAAATGCTCCTCAGCAGTGTTTCAGTTCTGGTCATGTCTAGGACTAATAAACCCAAAGATAAAAAACTGAAGCAATCTGAAGACATTAGTGTGATACATGGAATAAACTCTGTCCACAACACATGAGGATTTCTGAGAATGCTGTTGCAGATTAATTCATTTTTTTCAGCAAGTCCATAGAACATACCTATTCTTCACATGTAACGTTGGGATGATGCAGTAGACAACTGAAATGTAAAGGGAGATTTATACTCAATCCCTCCTCAAGGAAATGAGATTCACATACAGTCTCCAAGCAACTGCCCCTTCACTACGTTCCCACTTTATTATCTGCCATTTCTCCCTTTCTGTTATTTTTTCCTCCCTCTCAAGTTCCTTCAGAAAAGTGTCATACACAGAAAAACAGATAGCTACAAATACAAGAATATAGTAATAAAAGAAATAAAAGATTCACTCCTCTATTTTACAAAGATACTCATAGACATGATGTGAAGGAATCTCATTGGAAATTGGGAATAATTGGGAGGAATTTATCTATTATTATACTTATATTTAATAAATTTATAATAAATATCAACCATAATTAATAAAGGGAATTTAGATTCCAAGAAGACCACCTTGTACATTTTTGGAGCTTTATTTTCATACCAACTTCCTCAGGAAAATGTTATTCTTCAAGAAATGGCTCTGGATTGATGCACTTGCATTTCATTTGGGAAATCATTTTCTCTAGAAAAGTCTGAATTGAACAATATGTGGTGACAATTAAATAGCTGGGGGTTTTTTTCTGAAATGAGTACAGACAATTTCCAGAACTGATTAAACATGGGATCCTCAGGTGTAATGAGAATCATAGAGGGAGATATATAGGAAAACCATGACTGCTGAGTTCTGTTAAGAACATTCTCCATGTACCTAGAAGAAAATGTTTGGTGCTTATATTTTCCAACTCCATGCATCTGCTTTCTGTAAGGGATTACATAAAAAAATTCTACAAAAGTATGACACCAACAAATCACCAGCTGTTATTAAAGTCACTAGAAATGTATCTTTGAAAATTAAATAAGTACTCAAAATTTCATCTAATAATGTCATTTGAAGGATGAGGTATAGCAGTTGTACAATACATGTTCACAGGTGTCACTTAAGATAGTTTTCTAAATATTTAGAGTATTGTTTGAGAGCAACATAAGCTTTTTTTTGTCTTGACTGATTTTGTTTCTTTGAATTTAGTCACATTTGAAACCAAATTTCAGTTGCTATCTCTCCCTCCAAGGACTAGGAAGATACCTGAGGAAAAGGATAGCATAACAAGTTAGAATTAACCATAAGGATAATGGTGGAAGATTTCCTATCATAAGGGCAAAAGCAATTACAACCCATCTCTGTATGAATAAACAAATTGAATCAGGCATGAATACACAAAAGAACATCTCACAGAGGTGTTTATTCAATTGCAGCCGACAACAGCCAGCACCTAAAAACAAGCCACTTAAAGAGATGTAATCTGTGTGGTCACACAGAGCCATATGCAGCTCTTCCAGCAAAAAAACCAGGAGCAGCAGCAACCAGCCCACTCAGACTGTGCTCTCATCACCACTGCTAACAACCCAGTGCTGTGACAGAACAAGGCAACAAAAGCAACGTGCCAGTAGGAGCGAGCTGCAGAACTGGATGCTCAGAACTGGTATTACAGCTCTGGACTCCCTCATCCTATCGAGGCTCCTTTAACCTCGGCAAATGGATTTTGCACAAACACCATCAGCAGTCCAGATTTCAGGGTTTCCTGCAATAATTTTAAGGAGTTGTTGAAATCCTATTGACATTAAAAATACCAGCAGCTTTCCTTGTTAGCACAAGGTTGGGTGGTTTCTATGTTCCTGAAAAGAGGGGATTAATCATAATAAATAGAAGGGGATGGTGGAGTAATGGTGTTTGGTTTGAAGTTATGATTGTTAATCTTTACTACTTTGCCTGTGTCAAGGCCTCTTTTGAAAAGGTAGTCTTTATGTTATAGGCAAAAATGATTCTGCAGTTTCAAAATACCTGTGGTCAAACTTATTTACATTTTATAGGTATTGAATGTATCCATGAAAAAAATATATTGAATTTTTATGATTCATAAGAATTTTTTCTTAATGTCATATAAGAATCTCAATTTTGCATGGTTTTCACCCATAATTTCCTGAGGTAAGGTTCTTCCTCTTATCTGGGAAATTATTTGCTTTTTCTTTTTTTCTGCTTACCCACAGTTTAATGTGGAAGATCCATTCCCAGTGAGAATTCTTTTTGACAGTTCCACAGAGAAATACAGGAGAAGATATTCCCACTGCCCCTATCAGGGTCAGACATTTCCTTAAAAAATTCCTTGAAGTCATTTTACCCTGGTAGTCCCTGAAGAGAAGTTTTTCTTCTGTAATAGAGGAAATTCTCTTGCCTAAGTTTAACTGCTCCTGAAGAGAGTTCCTCTATCTACATAAGAAAGTGAGGTACTTCAGAAGGATTATTTTACCAGACATAGAAGAATTAGGAATAAATTAGACCATTCAGTGAAGTGATATAAAAAGAATGTGTCTGGTTAAACTCTTTCTTTCCCTAATCCTTAATCTCTGTATGAAATGCAGGTGTAACAAAAGTGTCTTTCATTTCCCTTGTATAATAAAAAAGAAAATTTAAAATAGCAGAAATTAAGAGGGGCCATATAAATTTACCTCTAATTTCATCTGGGGATTTTCCCAATAAACCCCATAACCCAATAAACTCCATAAAAGATGCTATTTCCCCAGAAACACTGAAAGAAATTAGGATAGAGATCACCTAATAGGTTCTAGAAAGATCCATAGCAAAGCAGGGAAAGAATCTCCAAATATTTTACCATGTTTCCACAACCCTTATTAGAAGGGAATTACTTTCTATGTTTCTTTTCCAACCACTAGAAAGCTAGAGAGCTAGCAACTCATTTATCTGCCCTGTAGTACTGTGAATAATGTATGTTGCACTGCAGGAAAAATATTTCTGGTAAAGTACAAGTGAGCATTCTAGTCTATAACTAAACCAAGACATTCCTTTGCTAAGGGATTTCAATACTTTGAAATGTGTAAAGTCCTCACCCTGCAATCCTGGTCAATCCCTACTCACTGCTTGAGCAGCCACCACAGGCTGTGCTTGAAGGATTCAGCCTGCCCCCACTGTGTCAGGTGGGGATGGACCTGTGGAGTGGAGCTGCTGCAAGTCAATTTTTTAAGCTTTTCAGTTCCCCAAATTATACTGGAGAGGTAGATTTTGATCTAGGGTTGTTGCACTGCCAGAAGGGAGACAGAGAGGGGCTCCCTCTTTCTCAAGTATGTTTAGAAAGTGTTTTCAGGTAGACAAGTAAAGAGTTACAGGGATAAAGACATGCCCAGAAATTGTAGGGAGGAAGAAATAGATGTCTTACTTACTCCCATAAATTAAGATTTAGTTCCTGAGATTTTTACTTCCTAGGAAGACAGTGAATGAAGGCTAATGGCTTGAGTTCTGTGACCTTTGCATGGTTTCTGTACAGATGGATCCACATAAATTCCCCTCTGGCCAAACTCCTTATTTCAGGAGATTCAGCAGTACTCTCAAGTTTATAGCCATAGGATAATCTACATAACCTTTCTCTTTAAAATTACATTTCATCTCTGAAAAATAAACAACATTTTTTTAAAATCTCAAGCAAAAATCCCAAGCCTCAAGCAAGAATTTTCCCCACAAGAGATATAAAGTATTGCCATATGCTCTCTAAAATCTGCCATTGCCAGATTATGAAAAAAAAAAAATATTCAAGATGCTTAAATGGACAGTGGGAAAAATTGTCAAAGAAGAACTGTAATGAACCCTTTCCTCCTGGCTCTATCCTGCTCTCATTTCTGACCAACACAACAGAGCTCCATCACTTAGGAAGAGAGGGAAAAATTTTCCTCTGGAAAGGCTGTGCCATGCATTCACACAAATTATCCACACTGCATCTTTTCCATTCATTAATAGGCATGGATTCTACAGCCACTCTCTTCCCTAAGATACCCTGGGAACAGAGAGGGTTCAGTGGTGGTGAGCAGAGTGGTAAAGCCAAAAAAGCACAAGTGGCAGAGAAGATATTCAAGGCTGTGTTGAGGTTTGATATTGATAATTTATTTTCCTCTCAAAATGTGGAACCTGTAGGAGACTTAGGTATCTTCGTCACTCTAGGCAGAGAGCTAAATGGACTCTGAAGTTAAAAGGGAGAGATGTAAAATGCAAGTTGTTGCTAACTAGGGAGCCAAGTGTGGGGCTGTAATTAGGACAGAAGGAAATAGTAGACTGTCTATAAGGGAACAGGCAGAGAAATGTTAGACCAGAATATTCTATCCACAAACCAGATTGGAAAACCCTGGAAAACACACTGCACATGGTGTTATCATTCCTAAGACTCCTGTGCCTGTGCAATCCTGTCACTGTGTGAGCTGGGTTTCTCACAGCACCAGCTCCTGGATCCCTGTTGGGAGATCCCAGGTGACATCTGAGTGTTCATTTCCAAAACTGGCTTTAAGTAGCAGAGCACTGCGTGTTAACCAAAAAGACTTGTGCAGGCAGACCAAATGAATGATTTCAACTCAAAAACAAGAACATAAAGATATTATTTTTAAATATATGAGTTTTTAAAAGACCATCTATAATTGTTGTAAGTGCTGAGAATGTGGGGTTGGCAGTGCAGCGTGAGCAATCCTGCTGGGAGGACAGCCTCTAACAAGCTGGAAAAATCCATCCCCTTTGTCACTAGCGTAAACTGCTCATATCATTTTGCCTCCCTGGGCAGAGAAAACCAAGTGAAGGGGATGATGCAGAATGCTAAGCCTACAGCATTATTTGTTTTTGCAGAAGTAAAAAAATTATACAGAATTGATGGGTGTTTGAAGAGTTAAGTGATTTGAATCCTCATGTTTAAATACAGACAACTGCAAGTGGAACACAGAATTTCCAATAAGACAACAGATGGTTAGATATGATTGAATTTTTTCAAAAACTGATTTTTAATATAAAATTTCCTGGACATTTCTATGCATATGAAGTTGTAGAAAAGAGATTTCCAATACAGGCAGAGTTTCTTGTTTATTTTCATTTCATCTCAGTTCTCATAGATCTGTAAAACTGAGCTCACATTAATTTGCTGCTGAAAAAATTATATAAAACATCATATTTTAACCTTCATGATGTTTTTCAGCAGTGGGTCTTTCACTTTTCAGCTTCCTAAACAAATTTCAGGTTAATGGAGATGGTATTTTACTATAGAAATAGGTCTGCGCTGTATTTGTTATGGACTCAGGCAGCTCATTAGTCTGAATGAAATAAAAGATTATTTCTATTTATCCAATACCCATAGTATCCAATAGGACCTCAGTTCCCACATACAAGTAGATTGTTACCATTAACAAAAGTTTTCTCTTTATTCAATAGGAAAGTCTGAATTCCAGCCTTTATGTACTATAATGATAAGCATAATTAAGATGTAGAACAGATTATTGAGTCTGGTTATAGAATATTATCATGGGTAATTTTTAAGTAGAGTTTTGACAAATATTCAGTGAAAATATCCACAGTATTCCTCCACCACGGAGGTTGGACTGAAGATCTCTTGAGGACCATAATAGGCCCTAAATTGTAGAGCAGCCTTAGCTGTAAGCTTTTAGTTAAAAAACCCAAACCAACAAAAACAAACAAACAAAAAAGCCTCACAATACCTGTTCTCTGCTTTCATATTTTCTAATACTCCATTCATAGAACTTCCTATATTCTCAAGGTCATTTATAATACTAGAACAAACTTGTCTTGATGTGTGAAGCCTTTCAACCAAGAAAAATGGAAAATTAGGGAGAATTCTAAAACAAGAAATTAGTTTTAAAATAGAAAGAAAATCCTTTTAAGTTATTTTCAGGGACTATAATTGTGCTTATTTAGTTTCACTGTTGGCAAATTATTAGAGTTCACTTTGAATTTTCTTATTAAAATGTTTCAGAACAAAAGGCAAATTTTTTTTAAGTTCAATATTGATCAAGGCTTCATTCTTAAATGAAGGGCTGGAGAGAAATTTCCTTAAATATCTAATTGCATAATCAAAACATAAGAAAAAAAATGTTTCTACACTGTACTAACTGAAGTTGTACAGTGGTTATTGGTTTTAAAAGAGACCAATATTAGTTAAAAATTAGTAGAAGAATTTTAATTCACAATAAGAGACAAAAAATTTCCTGTCTGGAAATAAATACTTTCTCAATAAGATCATCTCTATTCATACAGTAATGAAACAGATTATTTTCAAAATCAGAAATTTCTAAAATTTCCATTATATGTTAAGAGTGCCTGAAAATAAGATATTTGTTCAAAGTCAAAAAGTGTTGTGTTGCTGGCTATTTTAAATGCCAGTTTTACCTGGGGGATAGAAATTCAACCTTTAAAACTAGCTCTGACTTAGTCTACCAAGTGCTTCAAATATTTTATCATGCTCACATATTCTTCTTATATTTTTCAGCCTTGTCTTCCTCAATCTCATACTCAGTACACAGTGCAAGAAAATTCAGCTTTGAGAGAAGAGAGTCATATTCTTGGATTTATATGAAATATAGCATATGCACCTATAAACGGTTACCGTGAAAGGTAAGTTATGATTTGGGGGGGCTTAAGGGGAAGAGTTTTTATCCTAAACATAAAAAAAAAAAAAAGAATAATACAATAAAAATATTTTTAAAAGATAAGAGAATAATATAATTAATATAATGAACATAATAGAAGAAGTAAATATTTGTTATAGCTTAAAATGTGATGTTTTTATGACCATTTGGAAGGCAAAGCTAAAGAGCAGACTGGACTTTATTTCCTAGATATTACGATACTCAACCATCTAAAAGCCAAAATAATTCCTTTTTCTTCTTGAGTAATTTTTCTTCTTTAGTCTCCAGAACTAATACTGGAGTTAATTTGATGCTGATATTTGCACATGTTCAGCATAATATTAGCTCCTAGTCTTATCTCACAGACAAAATCTCTAGACATACTATTACAAAAAAATCACTTTGCTTTTTTAATTTTTCTGGATATTAAATAATTTTTCCTTTATGAATTTTTTCTTTAATTATTCTTTTTGAAAAATACTTTCAACTTTTGTATGTTCTTGCTTTCCTTTCCACACTTCCCTCTGCTCTGCCTTCACATTTTCAGACTCCTGACTCAGAAAATCCACTTTTCCTACTCTAAACAAGAAGTTAAGTAGCAGCAGGTCTCCTTGAGGTACTAAACACTCAAATTGGCCACAGCCACTTGTGAGCTTTGGTGCTTTCAATAACACTCCCATTTTGTAACATTTGTGAGGCAGAATCTGCAGCAATGCCCTGTGGGATCAAGCTGCAGAAGAGCTGCAGTGCTCCCACTACTGATATTTTTATTGTCCATAGGTTTGGTGGTTTTGTGCAGCACACTGAATTGATGTAAAATATGGCAATGTCATTACCTTCTCATGAGGTTGTCTTTATCCTTAAATGAACTGTCAGCTGATAAACCACTTGTCAACAAGTACTGCAAGTGAGAGAGGGTCCAGTAAATTATCTAAATGTCATTAGTGAATAAATCAGGCCTCACAGTCTCCCATCACTCATCATATTCCTGGTTCAAGTGTTCCCCACACTTGTTTCTTTATTTTAGCACTTGAAAGTCACTGCATTGATGCCTGCTGTGCCACCAAAGGGATTCAATCGTGAGGAACCACTCCTCATTTCTGTTCCATTCCCAGATGCCTTTAATCTTTCTGTGTGGTGAGTTGTCCAGATGGCTGGGGACCAGACTCCTTCCAAAAAGCAGGAGGCTTCTAACCCATGGTCTTGGCAGACATAGATATAAATAAAATACATCCTAGATGGTAATAAAGAGTCAAACAACGTAATACAAGGGTATTGTGAGGTATTTAACAATGCCTTGTACATGCATACATGTGTGCTTAAAGCTACTTTTTAAGATGTGTATTAGGAAAAACTATCCATGCCTAATGCTGAATAGATATTCCAGAACTAGTGATACTGCCTTATTATTGTGGGAAGAGAAAAGAGAAGAAAGTAGCAAGTTTGTAATTCCACAGCATCATGAGGAACAGCTGCCTGGCCGAGCTTTCTGGACTCAGAAGTTAGTGTGGATGTGCTTTACTGGGGCTTTACTCTAATCCCAGCCCTCCCCGTGACACAGCTGTGACCCTGATGATGCTGTGAAGTCAGGGTTCAGGTCACACAGCTGGGCATCACTGTGATGCTCATGGATGCATTCTCAGAGGCAAGCTCCTCCAAAAAACTTTCTACCAGGGTATGAATTGAGAAGGGGGTTCAATGTGCCAGCTTTGGAAATATTTTTAGACAGCAGTAGAAACCTCAGAGGTCAGGAGATGAAGAAAACCCTAGTGCAAGGGTTTGATGTTTCTCTCTGCTGGTGCTAGAACAGCAAGTACAGCTTAGAGCAAGGGACAGCTTTAAAGCCTTGGGCTTTCAAGCCAGGCATGGATGGGGATCAGACTCCCTGCTTATGTGAAAGTGAGGAAGGTGAGCCACTTGAAATCTATCTTTGGAGGTAACCTCTGGAGTCATCTGTATTATCATTAATGTTGAAGGATTTCATTAGATGCTCAGAAGAGAAGGGTAGCCCAGCAGGTTTCATTTATAGTCTCCAGTGCACAGTGTGAGAAATACAAAATGAATGCACTTTTAAAGCTCTCCTGATGATTTGTTGCCAAAGAGAACTGGGCTGCTTTTCCAGTGTATTTCCTAGGCTTTAATTTCTGTCAGGCAGGAATGGTAGGCTGAGGTGGAGTATTTTAACCACTGATCTTTTCCTGGAGTTAGTTGCCTGAGTTAAACCAGATCCCTCTTATGAAACTAGGAAGACAGGCACTATAAAGCCAGTGCAGTAGCAGGAGCTTATAAAATAAAATTCAAGTCCAAGCACAGAGACATGAAAATAATCTTCCTAAAGCCTCATCCCTTCAACCCTTCTACTTCCAATACACACCCACCCAAAAGAATCTGAGAGTCTTATTTCAACCTGTTTGGTTGGCTGACATGCCAGCTGGGGGCTGAACATCCCTATCACATAGAGCCCTACAGGGAATCACAAAATATTCTGAGTTAGAAGAGACCCACAAGGCTCACAATGTCCAGCTCTTAAGTGAATGACCCATACAGGGATTGAGCCCATGACCTTGGCATTATTAGCACCCTGCTCTGACCAGCTGAGCTGATCACAGAGTCTGAGAGAAAATGGCCTGGTCTGAGAAACTGCTGAGGTTTTAGGTCAAGTTTCATGCAGGTTTTTTTGACACTGACAAGAATAGGAACCCCACTATAAATGGGTTTAAAAGACTACAGCAGGGTTTAAAAGTTCTGCACAGGTGTTTAGAGTGGCAGTTTGGGCTAAATAAGCAAATGAACTTTTATTCCTTTGAGCTCTTATTCCTTATTTACAGTAAAGACTCCAAAAGCTGCAGATATTAAAGTCCAAAGACCATGGTTTCCCATTTCCCTTTGAAAAAGGTTGTTTATTCATCTCTATGTACTCATATAATTTAGCCTGGCTGCATCAACAAAAATTAGGGATAAATAATGTATTACACTTATCTGTCAATTAATGATTAATTTCCATTCAAAATAAAGTAATAAGTTGTTTCATCAGTCTCAAACAAATGTTTCAATTTAATTACAAATAATTCAATACTTATGTAAATCACACTTTTTTTGGAAAGCTTCCAGCAAGAAACAGTAAAAAGGAAAAGCAACAGAATTTTCTGATTTCAAAACACCAAATATGATACATGTGCTTCCAGTGGACACACCTGTAAACTCCATTCTGCTCCTTTGCTCCTCAGTTCAGTGACAGTACAGAGATGGGTTGGATATACACTTCATGTGTACGTGAGCTGAGAGTTCCCCCCAAAAGCCAAGAAAATGAACAAGCTACAAAGCAAAGTGGATAATGTCTTCTTCCCCTTACAGCTGGAAAACTGAATCAGAGAGCAAAATTAAAAGATAGTGCAGAAACCCGATGACAAGGTTAGAAACTGAATCCATGTTTCTTAAATCCTACGATACTATATATAATCCCCCAAAAGCGACAACTTTTTATGCAACTGGGAGCAAACATACATAGTATTTTCTTTAAATAGAAACTTTAATAAATTATACAAACACACACATATATACAAATATAAACAGCAACTAATTTATGCATACTAGCATCATTTTTTATTATTTACATAAGGAATGGAATGACTGGAATCAGACGAAAAAGGTAAATTGTGAAAACAGAAAATGGAACTATGTCAAGTATACATAATTATGATGCCCTACTTTGGACCCTGAAAACGTTTTGGCATACATGAGCAAATGGTTTTAAAGGCTGTGCCTATAATGTTCAAATTAATTTTCAATAATAAAATTAAATCAATTATAAAGGCATCTTGGGAGGTAGGGTATGATAGCCAAAACTGCACAAGAACAACTCCAGCAACAGCTGAGTGGCTGCCAAGCCATATGCCAGTGTGAAGTACAACAGAAATGTGTGAACAACAGATCTGGAAAAAAGGTAGGAAAAAAAGATACCTGTGATTATCATTCTAGCAAAAAGGTAACAGCTTAAGATTTATGAAAAGACCTTGCTTGGCCAGTTTCACTAAGTATAGAACACAGTTTTAATGATACTCACACACTGTAAAAACTATGAAAGATTACCTCTCTGTTCAGAAAAAAAAACCAAAAAAACCAAGTTTTAGAACTGAGAAATAAACAGGTATACCTTTACCGTCTTGTTTTGGCAGAAGATCATCTCCCTTTCACAGTGAACCAGCATGGATCTCTTTATGTCCCCATTGCAGCTGGGACTAATAAAGCACCCAACAGCAATCACATGAGAAATAAACTATATTCAAAAATCAAGGAGAAACTAGCATGGAGGGTTTGCTTTACCCAAATTCTGTGGGTTCAGCAGACTCCCACCACACATCCCAGTTTTAGAAGCTGTCGATAACAAGAGGCTTGAATCCCTCCAGAATTAACTTGATTGGGAGATCTTACACTTTTTCCTGCTCTTATCTGTGAAGATCATCGACTTTGAATGCTTGACAAATAGCCATTTCTCCCTTAGAAATGTTACTGGATAGCACCAAGTAGGAAATACATTTGAGTTATTGCTCATGGGAACAGTCTTGCTGTGGGTGGCATTAAGCCACTGACTGGCCTCAGGAGAACATCAAGTGGAGTTAAAATCAATACTGGTGTTTTAAGAGAATCTCTCTTGAGGATTTCAGTGACCTCTTCCAAGGCATGGGAACACAGCAACAAACCCACCACTGCTTTTGGGACTGCAAAGCCTTTTCACAGTGCTGGTGATGGCTCAGGTGGAGGCAGCAGTGTAGCTCAGCACTCACCTGCCAGGCAGTCAGGCTGACTGAGTGGCATCTGGGTGAGCTGGGCTGAAGCAAGCTCTAGCACAGCTCTGTGGTACCGCACCAGCCATAGATACAAACAGCTGGCCTGGAACCTTCTGATGACACCAAACTGAGGGGTGACCTGACACACCTGATGGACAGGATGCCATCCAGAAGGACCTGACAGCTCAAGAAGTGGGCCTATTGAGATCTCACGAGACTTAACAAGGCCAAGTACAAGGTGCTAAACCTGGTTTGGAGCAGCCCTCAGTACCAACATGGACTGGGGAATGAACGGACCCAGAGGAGCCTTCCTGAGAAGGATTTAAGGGGTACTGGTGGTTGAGAGGCTGGACATGACCCAGCCATGTGTCCTTGCAGCCCAGAAAGCCAAACGTGTCCTGGGCTGCAGCCAAAGCGTCCAAAGCACTGAGGGAGGGGATTCTGCCCCTCTGTTCTGCCTTCCCTGCCATGGTGAGACCCCACCTGCAGTGCTGTAACCAGATCTGGGGTTCCCAGAGCAGGAAGGACATGGACCTGTTGGAGCCAGTCCAGAGGAGACCACCAAGATGATCAGAGAGATGGAACACCTCTCCTATGAAGAAAGGCTGGGAGAATTGTTCAGCCTGGAAAGGAGAAGGCTTAGGGGTGACCTAAATGTGGCCTTCCAACACCTGAAGGATGCCTACAAGAGACATGAAGAGGGACTTAATATAAGAGCATATAGTGACAGGATAAGGAGAAATGACATTAAACTGAAATAGGGCAGGTTTAGATTAGATATTAGGAAGAAATTTTTTACTCTGGAGGTGGTGAGACAGTGGGATACTGCTCAGAGAAGTTGTGGATGCTTCATCCCTGCAGGTGTTCAAGACCAGGTTGGATAAGGGCTTGAGCAAGCAGGTGTAGTGAAAGGTATCGCTCTCCATGGCAGGGGACTGGAGTAGGATGATCTTTAAAATCCCTTCCAACCCAGACATTATATGATTTTATTGCAAGTGATAACAACCACCACAGAAGCATTTGTCCAGCTCAACCCCAAGTGGTTATTCATTTATATCAATTGTGGGTAACATACTATGACCATGAAACAGCTGGAATTCTTCCCTTTTACCTTGGTAGTACAGGCAATGGGAAACATCACAGAGCCTGCTATGAGCAAAAATGCCAAATGTGTATTTATGGCTCTTTAACTTTTGAAAGACACTAAAAACCATACCTAGGAACTGAAAAGGGGGAAGGCACCAGTATAATGTAGTACAATTCTTCTGAAAAATGTAATTGTTGTTTATAGAAGTTTAATTAAATAATTGAATTTTTTCATAATTTTACAACTTCTTGCTTAGTTTCACTGGGCTTAAACAGAAGAGGTATCTAAGATCCCCAAATGAGTATGTGAGATGAAAACAGGGAAGAACTGAGGCTGTTGCTGAGCTGCCTAAGGTGAAATAACTTCTGTGGAAAAGTTTCTTGCCATGTAAATTCCACCCATTTTTCTTTACTTACATTTCCCATTCAAACCTCTGCAAAAGCTACAGAATTCTTCTGCAAGCTTCACATATTGCATTTGTAATTAGTATCTCATACTTCAAGCAGATCTGTCTGGAAGACAAGATTTGCCATTCTACTAAAAATTTTGCCTGTATTGAATGAGTATGCTTTTATATTCAGGAAATTGTTTTCCAGTATCTTGGTACTATTTATCTTCTTTCTGAATTGGTTGTTTAAATCATCCTTGATTTCTACTGAGTTTTGAGTACACACAGTCTTAGTTCTCTTTGATCCTTTGTCCCCAAGCACTTCATCTTCCATCTAGATCACATTAGCAGATCCCACTATATTTCCACAGATAAAACTCTCTGCTCTTTCTTCCAAATGGATGTGAACTCAGATAACTTCCCACTTTGCTCTCTGTGCATCCTCCTAGCCCTTCAATGTAAAGACCCAGATTCAACAGGACACATAGTGAACATTCATATTTCAGCTTAGCTTTGAGACCTGTGGCTTGGACCACTGGTTTAGTTTTTCTGAATAAAAATATATGAGTTTGAGTCCTTTGAATCTAAGACCTAACACTCAGTTTCTGTACTTTTTTGGCTACTGCTTTAACCCCTATGAAGTGCGGGACAGAAGGGCTTTCAGAAACCCTTCATCCTATTTTTTTTTTTTTAATTTACAGTTTGTAGGCTTAAAAATCCTTGCACTGCTGTTGTGTATTCTCACACAGAGAAGCCAGATAAATCTACTTTCCATACCTGAATTATAGAATGTTTGAATTCCTGTTTTCTTTCTATATTTGTTTAATCATGGTGCTACACTTAGCTGAACCTTTTTCAAGAGACGCTCCTAACTGTGACTGTGTTTTGTACTATATAATGCTGATGATATATGACAAATATAGTTTTCCTACGAAATTTCACAACAAGAATGATAGTTGCTTTCCTTTTTGTTTTTCAGTACAGGAGATCAAGAGTTGTTATGAGGAACAATCATCATAGTAATTGTATCTCTGGATACTAGCTGTGAATTTAAAATTCAGTATTGTAGGACATTGATGTTTTACAGATTTTAATTTTTTTCCAAATTCCCCATAAAAATGATCTTCAGGGGCTATTTCATATAATTTTTATCCTGTTTTGAATGATCTGGTTTAGATCACAGATCCAAGTATCAGTAAATTAGCCATCCATACAAATATTCATCTTTGCTTCAAAGACAAATGATTAATGTGTAATGTGAAAAAGTAAGGGTAATTAATAGCAACAGAAGTGCCACTAATTTACAGCAGGTTTATAAAAGGAAAAATAAGCAGAGGCAGGTAAAAACACCTGCTCTAATTTGCAACTTCCTCTAAAAGTTTCCTGCCAATACAGTGTCAGAGGTATTCACTGTGACCCTGACGAAATGCAGAAACCTCTGCTCTTGTGGCCCCATTAGCTGTAAGGAAATCTCAGAAAAATGAAGATGCATCTGATGCAGGGACTGTTTCTGCACACCCTGGAACTGCACTGTGACTGCTGCTTCCACAACCTAGGTGTGATGGGGGTGCTGGGGTGCTGGGGTTGCTGGGGGTTTGATCCATCTGTAGCTGTTAGTGAAATCCTCAGAAACTTCCAGAAAAGCAGGCATCTCGAGAAATATCCCAGGATTCAGAACCACTGGCATGTATGTGACTGAGAAAAAGGGCTACTGCACTGCATGGAATCCCTGAGTTGGAGGGTTTTTATCAGTGGATCTCTCTCTTTCCATACTAGGATGTGTGATTCATGCCCAGTATCATCCACTGCTGCTAATTGCACCAGTTGTGTAGAAAACAGAAAAAAAATACAAGAGTAATACTATGTTTGAGCCTACACATAAAGAAATGTGTTTAAATTTCCCTTTAGAGTAAATAGAAATCTTTCCCACCCCTTTTTATCAGGATTTGGAAGACTCTGTGGTTGATTTTCAGATGATTTTTTTTCCTCAGTATGTTTGTATTGCACAGCTCTGGTAACATTCACTGTCCTGAAAATATAAATCCATTTAAGCAGACTGTCTGCTCTCAGCCCTTCTCTTTTCCCCTCTTCCCCTTTCCAGCAGCATCTTCATTTCCCTGCCTTGCTGCCCAGAAGCTGCAGACTACTCAAGCCCATTTATTTCCACATGTACCTGGGCCCTAGTTTCTCCCTGAAGTTTCCACTTACATACCAAATTTATCACATTTGATATCTCAAATCTTTGTTTTCAACAGCTGCCATTGGCTATGGGTTCCTGGAGGAGAGAGTAAGAAAGAATATCAAGGGTTGGTCAAGTCCTTTGAAACAGAGGCAGGAAGTTTTTGGTTGCTATAATGCTGAAGGACAATATAAGAACCCATACAAAGCAAGGCATAGACACATTTTCAGCAGCAGCAGCAGTAGTGTGAATTTCACTCTCCACATTCAAGGCCAAGGAACTCAGCTTACTCTACACCAGCCACAGAGAGTGGTACTGGGGTGGCACACAAGAGTTTCTCAGAGAAGATTTGTGTTTTACTGAAACTACCTTAAATATTTTGGAGCTGGTTAAATCTTAGGGGTAAACAGTGCACATTAAAGAACAGTAATTGCATAATACAATCTTAAATACATTGTAATTTTAAAATAGCCCAGTATTAGCATATTTAAATTATGTTTATGAACACTAGTAGATAATACAAATTTTAATTAAGAACTTTTTTATGTAATTAAAGAGAAAATAATTACAAAAGTATGTAGCTTTTTACTAATTTGCTTGCTTCATTCTGATTTCTCAGCTAAATAGTGAACTATACTAGAAAAAATACTTTATTACATATTTTCCCAAGAGATCTGAATGGTGCAATATGAACCACTTGTTCTTTCAGAGAAAAGCTAAGCCAAGCTAAATAAATTCCAGGCTAAACTAGCTCATTCAGTTCAACTCCATCTGAATTTCTTCTCAGAAGTTCATTAATTCTACTGAATAGAATAGTTCATCAATAATTTCCCAATAAATATAATTACTTAACACAATGATATGAGGCTGTTCCTTAAAATGCTGTGAAGAATGTGCAGGTCCATCTGACAGGTCACACTACTAGACCTGGTGCAACCCAATTCCATGCTGATTGTGAAAAATCCTAGATGCCATATCATCAGTTGTCTCCATGGTATAAATGGGCAGAGCAGAGAAAAACCTCTGGAAGTCTGACAGGAAACAAGCAGAGACCCAAGGTCTACTCTCATAGTAGGTGAGAGCAACACCGTTTAGCATGGATGTTCTTCCACTACTTTTGATTCCCTCCTGGGAAATAATGATTTTTTGAATTCCTGAATGCCCAGTTCCCAAAAGGTAACGTTTCAGAATTAAGTTAAAAACACAGAATACAGTAGTTTAAGGAACTGTACACCAGGATGCAAACAGCTTCAAAATAGCTATGCCTAAACTCTGAAATATTTCCATGCATGTCTGTGCTGGGTAAGTCCTGTTTTCCAGCTCCTGTAACATCCCTTCTTTCTCCTCCTCACACCAGAGATATATCCAGAGATATAATTACTGTGGTGTTTGTTCCTTGTAACAGTTCTTGATCTGCTGTGCTGAAAAACAAAAAGGAAAGCAATTATCATTCTTGTTGTGAAATTTCGTAGGAAAACTATATTTGTCATATATCATCAGCATTATAAAGTACAAAACATAGTCACAGTTAGGAGCATCTCTTGAAAAAGGTTCAGCTAAGTGGAGCATCATGATTAAGAGCACTCACAATGATAGCCAGAGGGAGTTCATCCAGGAGGGATCCAGTTGGCTGAGAGGAAGTCTGGGACTCCCAATAATACCATAACACGGCCTCGTAGCACAGTGTAGCCAATTGTGTTTAAGCCAATGTTTAAAGCTGTTCTGAACAAGGCTTCTTAAATTTGTTGAGAAGTATTGCTAAAGGGCAAAAATCATTCTCTGCCTTCAAACTAACTTACTAAAAGGCAAATTCACAAAAGCACAACCGGGCTGAGGTAATGAAGCATCCATTCCTGCAAGCTCTCACTTCATATAGCAATATTTGAAATGGCGATGAACTTTAAAAATATAAAAATAGTAAACTTAATGATCAAGGTGGCATCAGAGGTGTTGAGGAATGGGTATTATAAAAGGAACTTCAAGAACACTGCCCCTTGCTTTATGACTTCTGGTTTCTGAGCATTATAGCTTTATACTTCTGCATCATTAGTGTGATATAAATATCTCTTCAGCTGACCTGTGAGATTATCTGCTGTGAGGATATACGTCATTTTGCACAGCAGCTGCAAGTGCAAATGTTTTGACCAGACTTAATCAAAAACAAAAACAAAAAAAACCTCAAAATGACACTTTGGATTTTGCCTTTACTATTTAAATTCAGGATCTGGCACAATATTCTACATCAATGACAAATTATTTTTTTTCATGAAACTTCAAAGTGCTAAATTGTAGAAATTGTGTTAAGAATGGGGTAGAAGTATCTCAGTGTATTAAGGTATGGGTTATACAAAGCAAGACATTTCTCTAAGTCTGATGTTGCAGAGCTTTTGTCTTTTCGAAGTGTAAAATTTATAGTAAACAAGTTAAGCAATTTCTGGTTTAAAAAATTAATTCTGTAGATGATTCATTGTGCTCTGAAAAGTCTTTCAAGAGAGAAGTACAGCCCTCTGAGCAGGACAACACTAAAGATCTCTGTGTGAAGACCAAATATTTTAGACCATATTTTTCTGTCACCTGTGTAATCTGACCCCACTCCATGGAGTAGAATGGAATCTCCATTAGTTATTTTTTATAGATTTCACATTTTTATTACTACTGTGTCCTGTTGGTTCAATTCACTTTTGTTCTCTCAAAACAGAAAATAATCTGGCAGTCCTTGCAGCCTGATAAATCTTGTTTCTTAGGTCATAATTACTTCATTAGGGGACGAGTGTTGACTATAATTACATTTTCTAGTCTGAGTATCTAAATATTTCTAGAGAAAACCTTTACATGTTCCTATGGTGTTTAGAATCAAGTAGAATAACCCTCTTTTTTTGTAATTAAAGTGGAATAAGAATTAACCATTGATTTATATACAGGCAGAAGGGAGAAATTAAACTAGAGGAATTTACAGTTCAACATAAAACATTGCATTTGAGCTATTTATTTTCCTAAAATTTTGTCCTCAAACATCTACTAATGCACCCAGCTCTCAGATAGTAAACAGATATTGACGTATGTGGTGGGTTGACCCTAGTTGGATGGCACCAAAAACACTCTATCACTGCCCACCTCATCTGGGCAGGGGAGAGAAAAATATATCAAAAGGTTTGTGGGTCAAGATAAGGACAGGGAGAGATCACTCCCCAGTGACTGTCATGGGCAAACTGGACTCAACTTCATAAAATTATTTGTAATAATTAATTTATTACCAATCAAATCAGAGTAGGGTAAAGAGAAATAAAAAAATCTTAAAACAGCTTCTCCCCCACCCCACCCCTTTTCCCAGGTTCAGCTTCACTCCAGTTCCTCTCCCTCCTCTCCCCTCATCCCCCCCAGAGGCACAGGTTGACAGCAAATGAGGCTGTGGTCAATTACATGTCTCTGCCACTCCTTCCTCCCTGGGTGAGGACTCCTCATGTTCTTCCACTGCCCTAATGTGGAAGATCCCTCCCATGGGATGCAGTTCCTCAGGAGCAGCCAGCTCCATCATGGGTCCCATGGGGTCACAAGTGCTGCCAGCAAGC
>VZUI01076793.1:0-80387 GCA_013401135.1 Cettia cetti
CCGCGGGCGGGAGGCCGGGCCGGAGGCGGGCTCGGCGGGGAACGGGCCCCGCGTTGCGGCGGGTGCCGGGGGAGCCGGGCCTCGGTGGCCACGGCGTGCGCGGGGGCTCCCCCCGGCCGTAGTGCGGGAGCTCCCCCCGGCCGTAGTGCGGGAGGGCAGAGGAGCCCGGCGCACCGTGGGGTGCAGCAGCCGCGGTCGCCCTGGGGCGGCCGCTGGAGGCTGGCGGGGCAGCAGCTCTCTCTTTGATGCCTGCCAGCCTCCCGCGATGTGTTTCGGATGTTCGGGACAAAAGCTGTGCGAAATTTCTTTTTCAGTTATGTTATTCCCAGTACTCCAGGGCAGTCACTGGTTACTGCTAGGAGGAAACTTGACTAAACACTTGAGTCAGTACTTGAGTTCTTCTCTTCCAGGCGTGTTCTGAGAGATCAAAGTCCTTTTTCACGTACACATGTGAAAATGCCTGTCTCATATTTTCTGACAAGCTGTTTTGTTTATAAATGACCAATAATTTTTTGGTGTGTTTAAAAAAAAAGTTTGAATTATTCCTTGATGAAAGTACTAATTCTTTTAAGTGTTGTTACCAGCTTAGAGTGAAATAATTTGAAAATAAATATATTTTATGTTACGCTTACTTCTTATTACTACTGTTTGTCTATGCAGGTACACGGGTTCCCTGTTGGAGGAGGAGGCCCTGAAAAAAGCAGCAGAAAATGGATTGTCTTCACCAGAATTTTTTGAGCTTTGCATTTGGTTAGGTTCCCAGATAAAGTCACTTTGTAACATGGAAGAAAGCATCACTGCAACAGATGGTATATGAATGTTAATTTAGTATTTGCTCAGTGGATTTAGACTCTATTTCACTATTGTTGAGCTAATAGTGAAATTACAGTGTTGAAGTTTACAAGAAAGCTGAAAGGTAGCCAAAGTCAGGCTGATATTTGTGTATATGTGGCTCTTAGATTAAGATTAATTAACTCTCTTGTGTTGTGAAGACTGTTTCAAAAGGGAAAAAGAAGGTGATTTGGGGTTGTTTTAGATATACCTAAATGTAAAAAGTACATTCACTCCTGTAATTGTGTTTTGATAAATTGCAGTGGTGGGTGTTTTCCAGCTGTTGGTCCAGCGCAGTGTTTGGTCAGCGCCGTGTGTGGATACGTGAGGTGCTCGGTAGCACTGCCTGATTATTTCTGTCCAGTGCTGGAGCTTGGATGAGATTTTATGTTACTTATGTTTTCACCAGAAAAGTAGTGAACCTAAAACCAATCACTGAAAATAATGGGTTCATGACTCTTGTCACTTCTTCATCAGAAAATTAGTTACGTTCACATGCTATTTAGTGACGTAAACTGTTCACTTCCTACTGGTGTTCATTTGTGTTCATGTCTTCAGAGATTTCTGTAGCATTACCTCATTCAAAGTATGAGTACAGGATACTATTAGAAGGTGTATCTGCTTGTTTGTAGGACTTATTAAAAAACAATGTTATTGGGGTGGTAGGTGGTTAATCTTTGGGCTGTTGAAATCTGCAATATAAGTGTATGTTTAAAAAATTAAATTGCAATCTGCATTTGCAGATGTTTCTGTAAAAAGCCATTAATTGTGCATTTATTTCCATAGGAGTGAAAGATATAGAGAGCTTCCAGCTTGAAATTAGTGGCTTTCTGAGAGAAATGGCTTGTCCGTATTCGTCACTGGTGTCTGGAGACATCAAAGACAGATTAAGAGAGAAAGAAGATTGTCTTAAACTCCTGTGTGAGCAATAATCATTTTTTGCATTTATAGTAGAGTATTTTATGTGCATGCTTCATCATAACTGTAGAATTTACACTCAAGAGTTCTTTATGTGTTTTTAAGTTGATGTGTACAGTCATTATATACTAGCTCAGCATGTATCAACTCACTTGTGCAAAGTGAAAAATAGAGCAGCATTAGAAAGCTGTTTAGCAGAAACAAAAATTTATTTTAAAAGTATGGTGCAACTTAGTGAGTTCTCCTGATCCCTTTCTTGATCCAATTGTTCCAGCTCACCTAAACTGAGACCTTGCTTTCTGAGTTTGTGAGAGGTTTCAGGGCAGCTTGAACAGAACTGCCACCCAGTTTGAAGCTGCTGAAAGCAGAATTGAGAGAAACTACGTCTGAGTTTAAGATGGACTTGGACAAAGGAGTTGCAGCAGGAACCAGTGTGGTAATAGGAAACTAGCCAGGGAACTTGGGGTCTGGCAGCAGAAGGGAGTTGAATAATTAAATGCAATGTAGGCTGAAGGTAGGAAGTCAGGTGAGAGGAAATTGAGGTAAAGAATAGGAAATATACTGACCTGTTCAGCAGAGAACTGATAAAGTCTCCCTTTTATCATGGTTATCTTACAAATGTATATATTGTAGCTGTACTGAGAATGTGGATACAGAAATACTTGTCTCTAAATCTGCTGTTATGTTGCTTTTCTCTCTAGTATTTCTAAGTACAGAACTTCAGGCTTTAAAGATACTGCAGAGCAAGAAAAATAAAGGTTGTCGTTTGGAAAAGCACAGTGAAATTATTCAGGAAGTGCAAGCTATTTGTGATGCACTGGGTGTGCCAAACTCCTCATCTTCTGGTATTCCTCCCTTGTTAACCAGTGTGGAACAAAAGGTATGGGCTTTTATGTCTTCTCTCTCTTGCTAACTGTAAGCCCTGTTCCTGCAAGCATTCATCATAGAGTTAAGGGCCCAGCAGTGTCACCCAGAAAAGCCCTATCTGACAAGTGCAAAACAATTTTAATTCTGAAAGCCAGCTTAGTGTTTTATGTTAAACTGTTTTAGTTATGAGGTGAAATATTTCAGCATTTCCCTGAGGTTGCAGTGTACCTGATCAGACATACCTTTCCTTGCAAGTTCAAGGTAAAAGTTTTCTTCTTACCCGTTCAAATGTGCTGTAGCAAGCAGAAAACTTGGGGTAATAGCTGCTTGTGCATTTATATACCTGTAGTCGTTTTTGGGATGTATTTAGATTTAATATCCAAAACTTTAATTAGTTCTTTTTAGTTTATTTCTTAATTGTAAGTACGGATTTATTGGTGGTAATGCTTTAGTTGCAGAAGAGGATGAAAATGCCTGAATTGCCAATATTCAGTGAATAAGCCAACTTAAATGTTTGTCATCAAGACAGTTCTTTCAGTTGTGTCCCTCCAGGTTCTAACTCATTTCACTGATGTGATCCTTAATCTGATTTCCTTACTGCAGAAATTAAATAGGCTCTTGAGGTGGAGTTTGTCTTTGTCAGCTAAAAGTTTTGCTTTTTATCTCTCTCTGGTGTTTGGGGAGAGAGTGTCTGATCCCCTTTTAAGGGTCAAATAAAAACTCCCTCTGTTTCCGAGTCTTTGAATTTAATAATTTTACATGATTGTGCTTGTTTTTTTCTTCTTCCTCATCAACCAGAGGGCAGTTGAACATTCAGAGATTTTGGGGAGAGGGCCTGTTACTTGCATGATTTTCTTACATCTGTCTTCAGTGTGACAAGACAAAACCTTATAAAAGGCATCACGCAGGTGCAAATGGAACTGCCTATTCCTGCACTATAACTGTGCTTGATCTGTTCTAAGGAAATCTTTATATTCTGTAATTATTTTTGAAGGGAGGAAGAAACAATTCTAGCACTATTCTGGGAATGAAAATGTCAGAGTTCCAGCTGATAACTACTGGCCTGGTTCTGCTGATCTCCCTCTATGAGTGTTAGCTTTGTTTACATCCATGTGTGTTTATGGGCTGCAGCCATTGCCAGGGGCCTTCCTTGCTCAATTCCTTGCTTCATTTCTACAGATTTAGTTTCATCCCATTGTAGGGAGAGGACTCCAGTTCCACAGTTGTGGAACAGCAAGACTAGACCTGGAGCACCAGTTCCTTCATACACACGTAGTGATACTAGAATGTTTGCTTTGAATTATTATACACATGGTATCTGCCACCTTTTGCAAAGTCTAACATTTCCTATCAGACAGCATCACAGGCTGCAATTGTGCATAGTGTTTTCATCCCAGTTTGTAAACTGTTACACTTTCAGAAGTAGTAAAATGAGCAGAATCTTAAAAGCATTTTATCTTTGATTTTGGTTGTTTCAGGTTTTTTTAATAGTGCTGCCTGGACTATTTTCCAATAGTTTTCAGATCTGTCAGTTCCACAGTGGTTATACCACTTGTACTCACTTCAGAGTGTAGGAAGGTGGCAAAAAAGTTTATCCATGTTCTGTGACTCCAAATTAATAGTATAATTTGTTCTCTGTGCGTTTCATCCCTTATAAACAAAGGATTTTTTTCTTCCTTTGCAGGAGATTTTGTAGAATTATGTGTTTACTTGTCCTTCATCCATTACTTTAATATAGGACAAGTTTGGAGCCATTTTGATAGATGACATAGTTAGAGACCTATAGTAATAGGTATAGCTGCTTTAGAAAGGTGGTGCCACTAATTAAAGTTCATTTGCTTTGTAAACATTTTTTTTAAGAGCACCATTTTGTTACTTTTTTTAATATGCTCACAGAAATTCGCTTGAAATGATCCATCTATTTTTCCAAATTGTTTTTGGCTTTTGATTTAATTAGCTTCTGCATATAATTGCACTGTTGTTGTTTAGTATTATATCATTCATAATACAGACTTACATACTGATCTAGTATTTTTATTTAGTGTAACTGCAAATGTATCTGCAGCATTTCAACATGTCTACTCTTTGTCTCTGTCTAGCATCTTCAGCATTGTCAGTAGCTGTGGGAGTAGTTCTGAGAATAGTTTGGCTGTGCAGCAGCAACCTACCAAAGGCCAGATCACACACTGTATTTTGGTATGGACTATTAGAACATTTATTGTTTTAAGTGATTTTCCAGTTTATTTAAGAGACTAGTATAAAATCAGGATTGCAGTCTTCATTCAAAATGAGTTTTATAGTAGCTCAAACTTTGAATGTACAATCATAGCAAGTATTTTTTGCATCTCCTGTAATTATCTAGGATAGTGCTTATCAATATACCTAAGAAAATGAGGGCTAAATTGACAGTATTACAGCCTTCTACCACTAAGTATACCTTATTTTATTATATAGTACTGAAAAACTAATAGTAATTTTTCAGTTGTTTAAGATCCTGCTCCCTTGTGAAGTATATTTACAACGGGGGAATCTAGGTGTCAATCTGAAATTTAGTGCCCAAACCTCCATAAATTCTTAAGGAACATTAATGAAAGATTCAGAAAAGTTCATGCCAGTTTGCATGTGTTGTGCTTTGTGACTAGTGCTTACATCTGGCTGTTTTCCAATCAAGGTAGTGTGAATTTCACACCTAATTACAAAGTGACGTTCTAATACTGCTTTTGAAAAAACTTCTAATGTGATATTATTCAAAAGACTTCTGAACTTTTTTGCCCACATTATTAAAAGTACTCTGCTATTTTTCACATATCAGTAGAATGAAAAGAAACTACAAAGGGCTACTGAACAAACTAAGTCAAAATTAAGGTAACATTACACTTAAGTGAAATGTGAGAAGAATATTTTTTAAAATATTTGGATATACATCCTAGAATTTATGAATATTTAAATTAATGTGTTTTGTTTAACTGTTGATCTGTAGTAATTTTACAGATGTAATGGTGCTGGACAGTAAGTATTAATGTAACTGCAGGGAACAAGAGTGAAGAGTTGTCCTGTTCACCAGACATCAGGGTCAAACAAAAATGTATTTAAAGTTAGATAAATACTGAATTTATCTGCAAGTATATGAAAGAGAGGCTTAAAAATAATTTGTGCTTAAGATTTTAGGTGATCTCTCTGCAACCGTACAGTACACCTTATGACTAAGACAACATTCTTTCCTCAAAGGGTTGCTATTTTAAATTCATAATATGACACCTTTCCACAGGTCAGGTTTTTTTCAAAATCTCAAAAAACCCTGGAGGTACATACATATATAATGTTTTTCTGTGCAATAGGTGTTAAATGTAAAAATTACAGCTCTGTTTTGACAGAAGATGAAGATATTTAATAAATACATTGATTATGGTATTGAAATGTGAGCTAATTTTTTTTTCCAGTAGTACAAAATAACAAATGAGAAATGTCATGTTCAATAAAGATATACTTTATTTGGTAACAGTAGAATAACTGTTTATTTTTATGCAGCAGATTTGAATTTGGTATTTTTGTCTCAAGCAGATCCAACAGCTTATTTGTTTTCATTTTATATTTAGAGAGAGTGTGAACTCCCAAAGCAATCCCATAAATTTTTAGTGTTACCAAGGTCATTGACTACACAGTATGTCAAATAGTCAAATGTACTTGTCTACATCTAGTTTAATTATTTGGTTTGCATTTTACACCTGACTGTGTAAAAACATTAGGATGATTTGCCTATTGCAATTTGTTTTATGTTTCTTTGAGTATGTTTTCACTGCTCTTTTTTCTGGGCACGGCATTTGGTTTTGTTCGCACTTACACGTGCAGACTTCTCTCTGGGTTGTGTTGGGTTTTTTAAACTCCTCCATATCCTTCTCAATCCAGGGCAACGGTCATGTGTGGGAATATGGGTTATAGCATAGATTCTCACATCCATTGTGTTCTTGTCCTCTGGCAGGCTGTAGTGTGTCAGAGTGCCTGTGCTCATCCCTCTGTCATCAGTCATGGCTGGACAATGTATTCTGCAGCTGTGAAGCAGCTCAGCTTATTTCACCATTATAGCTGTAGGATTTCCCCATGAGCCCTGCTGATGGGAGTGAGGAATAAGTGGAGATTCACTAATCTGAATATGATTTTACAGTGTGTCAAAAACATAGACCAGGAGCATAGACCACTTCATCAGTGAAGAGAGTCCTCTTTAACTGTTCCTGATCACTAAAGCTGTGCTGGATAAAAAATTCATAGGTATTCTCTTTAACTAGGAAAGAAAATGTTGCAGAAATTTGGGGTCAGTTTCTCAGTCAGTGAAGGATTGTTTCATTTAGCTTCTTTGGTTTCTTTTGGTTCTGATTTTCATTGATTATCTTCCTTAATTGTTCTCTCTAAATTTCCTTTCACTTTTCAGTTCAAGGAAATCAGGAGAATGCAGCAGTGATTGACTTGTGATGGCAGAATGTGTGGCTTTTTTATGTGGAGCCCAGGGTTGTGTTTACCTCTTACTTGTTCTTGCAGCTGCAAACTTAAAATAATTCACTGGTTTTCAGATCTTCTTTCACACTAACTGTAAATTACATTGAGGATTTTTCATTTTGTTGTATTGGTTTTTGTTTCAGCAGCTGCTCTCATTTTGATAGACTCTCTTCCTTTCAACCTTTGAGGTAATATTTCTGACCTCAATGGTATATGAATAGACACCTCTTGCCCAATAGAATTTCTAATTTGTCTGGTGTTCATTATTTCTTCTATACTAATTACTGACCTCTTCATCTCTTGCTGTCATACTGATCTTATTCTCTTCCTGATTATTAACTTTAGATTTTGATTCTTCAGACATTTATGAAAATTCAAACATAGTTTGTACTTAGGTACATATGCATTTTGGAGTGGAATATGGCACCGTGTACATGCTTGAGTAAAAAAAAAACCCCAAACTTTTAAAAAACATTTAGAAGACAGAGGGCCTTGGAGTGTTTTTTGTAAAGAAAAAGGTTATAGAGAAGCAAGAATTATCAGAGAAAGAGGAGTGTTCAGATTAGTATGGTACATGGAACCAAACTTCACTCCTTATTGTAACCTCTTTTGATATGAATGGAAAATAATAACAGGGAGTATTATAGTAATTAGATTGCCACTTTTCAGATACTACTAGGCTGTCTTTTCTAATAAAGTCAAAACAGTGTTTTCCCTTAATTTGTTCACTGTGCAATATATTTACCTGAGAGTTTTTCTGAGATACTGTGTTTTTAACATGCCAGAGTGCTGCCCAGCAGTGATGTAAAAAGTAAGAACAAAATATATACACCTCGGTTTTCATACAAAATGTGAGATCAGATTTTTTCTTCACATATGCAGAAAGAGCCCAAACAACTGAGATAATTACAAAAAAATCATGACAATTGAGAGTTGATTTTCTAAATATTTCTTTTAACAGTTAACTAGGTGCTCTAGAATTTGATTTTTGACATCTGGAATTTTTTTTCATAGCAGTGAGTAGAGATGATATTTCTGTAAAATGTGAAGCTCAAAACTGAGCTTTGAACCATGTCTTTATGACAAATGTAATGTGAATGCCTGTGTGCCCACATGAAGTCTTATAATCCTTTGCAAATGTATCTAATGGCTGTCCCCAGTTACAGGTTTTACTGTAGATCATGCACTACCTTAATTCTTCCTTTGACATAAAAAAGAAAATTAACTCTAGTTTTACTCATTTTGCTTGTTCCCCATGGTTATTTACTAAAGCAAATGAAGATGTAGTTCTCCCCATCAGACTTTACAAAACTTGCAGGAATAATAATATGCATGCAGTCAACTCCAGCTGAAAAACCAGTTGGATTATGTTCAAGTTATGCACAAGTGTTGTGGGCATTCATGGTAATGATTTTAGAAGAGCTTTGCCAAAGCAAGTTCGCTGAAGAAGAGGAGGTAGAGGTTTCTTGTAATGAGAGAGGAGAGTGCAGTGGTGTTGGGAAGGTAGAGAAAGCATATTTCATCTCTAACTGTTGAGGGCAAGAACTAGTGGAAGAAGTATATGCAAATTTGATTTGGAGTGAATGCAAAAATTTTAAACATAATGTTAGCTGGATCCAATTATAGGATTAGAATAAAATTAGTGAGAAAAAATGACTGCATACCTATCATATCTCCTGCCTTTCTTAATAGCACCCATCACCAGATTTTTTTGTAGCCCAATGTAACGTTTGGCAGCAGAACTCTAAACGTCCAGTTGTTGTAGGTACAACACTTAGTAGTATCTAAAATTAATAATTTAGCTAGTCCTACTTTCTGTATGCACTTGATAAATTTGCTATACAACTACTGTTCTGTTAATGTTTTTGTATAGAGGGTGGTCATCTTATAAAAGCATTCAGGAAATCTTTTTATAGTGGCTCATAAGCCAGAATATGTGTATCTGTTTTCATGAGTCTGCTAAAACAAATGTGCTGTGTTTGATCTTCCAAGTAGCAAAATGAGATTGTAGCAAATTTTGCTGAAATAAATCTAAATAACATTTGTGTTCTGAGATGTTGTTTGGTTTTTTTTTTTTTTTTTTCCAGATAAAGGACATTCTCTCAAAAGTTAAAAATAACCATGTGGGGAAATCACTGCTAACAAAACCTCTGAACTCTGACCAAGTGGTAAAGTTTCTCCCTTTCTTTCCAGTACCTAACAGGATGGTTAAAACAAATGCATATGGCTTCATTTAGCTTTGCCTTTTTACAGTGACTTCTCTATTGCTGAACATTAATACTAAAATTTAGTTGCTAAATACTAACAATGATAATCAGATACATCCAGAATTTACATTATAAAACAGACCTTGTGTTGATTCACTTTCAAATCATTTTGTATATACGTACTACTGTAGCATTACATAGATGCTGTGTAGTTTATGTTCACCTCAGGGTAGATATCTTAGTTGATGGAAGGGGTTAACTTTGAATTGACTTTCATAACTTAATGTATTTGACTGTTTGAATTTCTTATTGTAACACTACAGGAAAGATTGGAAAAAATCAATGATGCTCTTTGCAGTGAGTACGAGTGTCGGCGGCGGATGTTGATGAAGAGGCTTGATGTGACTGTGCAGTCTTTTGGCTGGTCTGATAGAGCAAAGGTAAACTTGATGTATTTTTTGCTTCCTGTTCTCCAAGGCTTCCTACAGAGTATGCATACCATGTAAATACACAAATTTACTTCCATCACTGTTAGCTTTTTTCCCAGCCTGTTTCTCAGGTCAAGTTATAATATCCAAATCCTAGGTATTGAGGAAGGGGATGGATTTAACCAGGTGGCACAGTCTATCCTGTTTATAGCTTCACAGTTAGAAATCTAGCATCCTTTGTTGGGGTTTCTCACTTTAATTAAAGTTCCCATCTCCCTGTTTTCTTTTCTGTATTTAACACCCTCCAATGAAGTAAAATAGGAGGAAACCTCAGCGCTTCTCATGCAGATGCAAAAGTAAGACAAACACTTAACATCGATTGGGTGTAAAAAGTGACTGTTCATAAAGTCTGTGAGGTTACAGTGACTGCCCACTGTCTTGGATTCAGTGCTACTAGATGAACAGCTGTTCAGTTGAACAGGTTATATGAGTAGTAGCTTGTGTGAGAAAATCACACAATTGCTTGTAATCTTTCAAGTCGCTAAAAATTCCAAAGCGCTCCTCTGTATTTGTTCTGCTGGTATTGCTTTAGTTGTGATAATTTCATTTGTACTATTTCATAGAACTCTGTATATTAAAAAATAGTCATGATTTTTCCAAGCTGGAAATATATCTTGTTTGTATCCAAAAGAGTAAGGAGGTAAGATACACAAAGTTTGTAATTTGATGAAGACACATATGAGAAGCTGGAGGCAGATGTTTTTGTTAATGAGCTGGCAAGATCAGCTTTCCTTTCAAAGGTTTCTTTAGAAAGCTTAAAATGGATAAATCTTAAATTGGAAAGCTTACTGAAAGTATGGATTGTTACAAATCTTTGTGATGTCACAATTTGTCATTGACACGTGCAGAATCAACTTGATGAAGTTCACTAAGTATCACTGGAGGACATGAGTCTAGGTGCTGCTGTGCTGTGTTGAAATAGCTCACTGTTTAATTTCCAAAGGGGCTGTGGATGCTTTTATGCTGCAAGAAAGGAAGAGGGCAGCATTTAGCTCAGAGAAGCCAGGAGATGTCCCTACTTGTGTAACTTCCTTACAGCTGTACCAATACAATTATGTATCTTGAAATTTGAAGTATACTTCTAAAATGCAGTTGATGTGACTGATGACTAACTTAAGCAGACTAAAACTTTGTCACTTATGTTTCATTCAAACAATGTGAAAAACAATGAATGCCCTTTTGAAATAGAACAATAGTTTAAAAAGATTTTTGATGATAAAGTAGTCAGATGATTCATTTTCCTGTCGTATAAAGACTGTTGATGTGAAATATATGCAGTTACAGAAATAACCAGGTTACATACTAATTTAAAATTACATACTGTCCTATCTTTTTTTTCCCCTCTATTTCTCTTGAAGGATGTTTATAACTTCTTTGAGAAGGTTTTGGGGATTGAAAATGTTCTGGCATTGATGTAATTTAGAGTTGTTGGTTTGTTTTTTTCTTAAGGCAAGAGACAAATACTTGTCTTTTTAAAATTTGTTAGCTTGTCTTTTTTTCCCCACCATTAAATAGATATTGATACGTTTCTCTGCTTTTGATGGTGTGGCTCTTTTTTTTCTTTTTTTTGTAACTAGTTCAGTCTCCAAGAGGGGTGTAAGTTTGCAGACTGAAATGGGTTCACAAATGGTGGAGTAAGTTCCTAGCAAAACAGTTTTGTAAAGGTTCAGCACATGTTGTCTGATCTAGCCAATATCAAATGTTTTCTTTCACTCTGAAGGTCATTCTAGAATTTCCCAGAAAGTATATTTATTTTTCTTTTCTACTAAATAAATGAAATATCAAAGCATGCTTGGAAAAAAACTAATGTTGTCCCCCCTTAGTCTCACTCTGGCTTGCATAAATGTTTTGCTGCATTGATGTACTTTCAGGTTTTTCCCACAAATTTACCTTACTTGGAAGCTGCTCAGTTTTCATCATGTTTAGAAGCAATCTGTTGAATATGGTTATGTAAAGTTCTTAAGAGAGCAGAATGAACCCCTTAAGTTTTAGCCTGTAGGCGTGTTGGAAGACATTAAGTAATCTCTTTGATGCCAGCGGATTAGAGGAGTTTCTTTTGTACTGGTGCTAAGTTTCAGCATCAATTAAACATATTCAGCAGTGCTGTCTGTGTAATAGCTCCACCAGCAGGAGGAGAACTGGTGATAACTGCCACTATGTTTTGCAATACAGTTTGTATTTTCAAGAGCTACACCCTGTGTTCAAAGTGAAACTTACTGAGACCAGCACGTGGTCGATAAACATGGTCTGTTGGCTTGTTTGATACCTGGCAAGTAAGTTGTGTTTGATGTTGTCCTTAGGTAAAAACAGATGAAATAGCACGGATCTATCAGCCCAAGCGCTATGCGTTGTCTCCAAAGTCGACCATTACGTTAGCTCACCTTCTTGCTGCACGCGAGGATTTGTCCAAGATCATAAGAACAAGTAGTGGATCAACACGGGAGAAGACTGCCTGTGCTATCAACAAGGTATGCTTTTCTAGCATGTGATAAATGGACATGGAGATTTACAGACCTATTGAAAGGAATTCTGGAATTAGACTGGTTTTACTTGATATTTAGTTTCATTTTTTTCCATTTAGGAAAGGAAGGTTTGCAGTATTCCGGTAAACATTGCAGAAAATCCTTTTTTATCTTCCTAGACAGTCAGTCATGCAACAGGATGAAACAGAGTACTGTAGATGAGGGGGAACCAAGTGGAGGGTGGGACATATGTGTGTAAATGACCTGTTGATTTCAGTGGAACTGCACATCTCAAGGATACATATAAGTATTTGTGGTATCAGTTCCTGGGATACCTTGCCAGGATATTATTGTTTGGTTTATAAATCCAGATCTCTAGTTCATCAGTGTGTTATAAATCATGAAAGTTTCTGTAGAAATGTCATTTTGCTGCAAAGTAAAATTATCTGGTTTGGCTGCCAGCAATGAATCAACATAGTGCTGCTTTCTTGTGTGATACAAACTGAAGCTTGTGAGTAGTGACACGAGTTTCACCATTCAAATGGTGACTAAACTGCTTTTATTGATCCTGTATGTACAAATTTTTCTCATGTTTTTTAGATACCCTTTAATATGTTTTGATCCTTAACGCTCTGAAATGTCTCAATTATCATAGGATCTAAGAGAAAGGTGAGGCCTTTTTCTTGAGAGGACTTCAGTTGGAGTGCCTGGGACTGATCAGGGAATGTTAACATTGATCACACAGAGTTTAGGAAATATGAAAGCGACAGCAAAAAGACCTACTTGGATATATCTTTGTTCATCAAAGATGTTTGTTTTGTTTAACTTTGTCCAGTGTAGTTTCTCTTTTCATAGGTTTAGTAATACCTGCCATAGTCACAATGCCTTTTTTTCCCTTTTTCTTGGAAGTGTTACTGCAGCCTATTGCATATTTTGTTCTTTCCAGCTCTTTATGGAGTGTCAGCAGTTTCTAATGTTAGGTAAAGAGGTGTTCCTTTGAAAATTGCACATCAATTTGCCAGTTTGTTTTTTGCCAGCTGATTTGAAATTGAACTTTGAAATTTAAGTAGAAGAGCTACATCATAAGGAGTCTTTCCTATATGAATATATATGTGTATTTTTATACCTTACATATGAAATATGTATGTTGCATATTGCAATACTAATACTTCAAATGTGCAGTGTTCTTCATAAAAAAATTCAAAAAAATAATATGAGCCAGCTAGCTGCAGTTATTTCTGTTTTAGAGGTGAAAAATGAGAACACTTTCACAGTTCTGTTGTGGTGTCACAAGGACAGGAGATAGTGATTCTGCTGTCAAGTACTGCATTGAGGGGCCAAATTTCTTGAAAACAGCAGGCAGCATTTCTGTCCACAGGAGAAAACCCTGTGTCTCTTCAAGTTACTACTATTACTTTTTGAGTCTGACAATGCCCTTATTTTCCATACAGGTTCTGATGGGGAGAGTCCCTGACCGTGGAGGCAGACCAACAGAGATTGAACCACCTCCTCCCGAAATGCCTCCATGGCAAAAAAGACAAGAAGGTGGTGGAAGAGGTGGCTGGGGGGGTGGGGGTGGTGGAAGGGGTAACTGGGGGGGTGGAGGGGGTAGGGGAGGAGGAGGTGGAGGTTTCAGAGGTGGTGGAAGAGGTGGGGGTGGCTTCCAGGGTGGGGGTGGCTTCCAGGGTGGAGGTGGCTTCCAAGGTGGAGGTGGCTTCCAAGGTGGCAGGGGAGGTTATGGTGGCAGGGGAGGCTATGGTGATCCCTATGGTGGAAGAGGAGGGGGAGGATACCGAAGATACTAAAGTACCATAAATCTTAACAGAGTAACTGGCAGAATATAGTGGTGGTGTTTACTGGTACTAGGAATTTAGATATGTTGACTTGGGTTTAGGTTAGAATTAAGTAAGACCATATGAGTAATTTCTTTAGACCAACTGATGTTCTCACTGAGTTCTTCTAGTTATCTGAAGTTTTATACTAAAATCTGGTTACTGAAGTCCTTGTTTTTCGTACTGCTTATATGGTGTTTTTTATGATGTCGTTTTATTTAAAATAAGTCTCGGAAAACTGAATAAAGCCCTTTTTAAACAAACAAAAATATATTAATGGTCAGACCTCTCTAATTATTGCATGTTGCATGTCTACTTCCTGCTCCAAAATGTTGTGTAGAAAAAACAAAGTAGGCCTAAGAACTGAATGAAACCACTTTTAAAATAAGACTCAAGAATGCTGCTTTCAGGCTTGTTCATCTCATTGTTCTTCATTCATAGTTTTCGTGTGGGACATGTAAATGAATTTTAATTTCACATGTTAAAATCCTTAAGGCTTTGGTCAAAATTAATCAATTAGATTAATTTACTCTTGCAGAACTTCACATTATAGTAATATGAATTAATACTCTACACAAATTAATCAAATCATGTTGTTTTTTTGTGCTCATAATGTATCAGACACTCTATAAGGGTCAGAGCATGTACTGTAAACTCATCATAGTGAGTTTTGATGGTGTCTTATTTTCTTTTTACCTGTTTTCCATTGTTGGTGTTTCATAAAAAAACTTTAAAATCAGATTGGGCAGAAAACCTGCAGCCATGATGTCTGGTAATAATTCCTGTGTATATGGTTGTGTATCAGCTTTGAGACACAAAGTTTGAATAAGCTGAGCTTCATAAGAAAGAATGTGACATTTCTTCTTACCTTTTTTAATTTCCCCTTGTTTTTTTTTAAATTATCCTCTTCTCCCCTGCCTGCTCTGTGTTTAGGAGTCACCAACTGCCTGGTTAATAAGTTAACAAGGCACCTCATGCAGCAGTTGCCTTTTCTCAGTGACTTCTCTCTCTGCCAACCTAAAAAAAGCCCTGTCTTGCCATGGTACGGGTGCCTTCTGTGTCACAGCCACTGTTAGTCTAGAAGGAGCTAGCTGTCATACCATCGTGGCTGTATGGAGACAGGAATTAAATTTAGAGCTGTCACTTAAAGAAGTTAGTTTCTGCTGCCCAATATTTTTTAGATCTCCCATGTTGTGAGGCCACTTCTGAGAACAGAGGTGGAAAGGGGATGATGCCCGAGTATGTTCTCATTACAGCGTTCCTCAGGGTCAGGTCACTACAGAGAGATTCAGGAAGGCATCTGATTAACCTGATGTGTCTGATGATTAAAGAGCACATAGCAGATTTGAAGCACTTGTAATTGTACACATAACTGCAGGTTGAACTTTAGGATTTGATTTTGGATTTATGTTCCTCAGTTGTAAGTTCTTTCTGCACAAGTTTCCTATTGGTGTCCATTGGTATGCTTTAAAGATTTTTTTTTTACCTTCATAAATACACATACCATGTCCTGTTTCATTGGCAACTTCATGCATGAATGTAAAATTCTGTTCCAAATCATATTATTATCTTTCAAAAGTTTTTCTCCTGTTATTTCCTCTCTCATCAGTTTGGCTGAGAATGCTGTTTCTAATATGATAGATATGGCTTTACCCAGGCTTTAGGGCTGCAGCAGGTGCCTGACAAAAAAAAGCAGCAGTTTTGCTAGCTAGAACGTTAGCTGGGATGTGAACTTTTGCAGTAATGACTTAATGTCACCCAACTGGTAGCACTGTAGTTCATTTACTAAATTTTTTCAATGCTTCTTACTAGTCTAAGCCCCTGGCAGCATCTGCAGTCTTTACAGGGAGACCCCTCATGGGGTCTGGTTTTTGCCTAATGCTCTGGAATAGCTCCCAAACTGGTGACATCCCAAATCAGACTGCTGGCCTTAGAGCAAGGTGTTGGTCTGCAAAGGAATAGAAAGCAGTTTTTTTAACAACCAAAGCCTTAAGATCAAATAGTTTGCTCATCCCAATGTTACTTTTTGCTACAAGTAATCAGCAGTCAAGCACGTGGCTTCATCAAGGAAATACACCCGGAAAAACAAACTACTTACCTGTTCTTAAAGGTTTCATTGGTCTTAGGATGCAAGGTTGCAGGGGTTTAGTTGGACTGTTGTAACTGCAGATGTGGATGTGCCTTGGTGTCTTTACACTCATCAGTCCATCCTGCTTGTAGTAGGCAGGACAGTTCTGAATGAAGTAAATCATCAAGTAAAGCAGGTACATGCCCACTTCAATTCTAACAGTTAAATTATTTCAGTATCATATTTCAGCTATGTGTATGTAGACTATGTAAAATATGGAAATACAAATAGGCTGGAGATTTTCTTTTTCAATATGGCCATTTCAGTTTTTCTTAAAGAACTTCAAGATGTGAAGCCAGTAGTTGAAAACTAAAGTAAGCACCACCATCTTTCATGGAGGTATCCTTTGCTGTCCTCTTGTCAGAATGTATGCTTTTAATTTCTCAAACAATGCAATAATGAAAGTAATTAATTTAAACCCCAAGTTTTGTCTTGGAAAAAATAAAAAGAATTTTCAAAAATTCTGTTGCAAGTGAAAGATTTTCATATATGTGTTTGTGAACATTTTTGTGTTTATTCTCACTTAATGAATACCTAAATTAATATTGCTTTGTTTGTTGAAGAACTGAAAAAAAAGGTTGGGGATTTTTTTCAGGAATTGAGAGAGACATTTCTGTCAACAGCTGTAAACACTGAGGAATAAAGCACTGTATTTGAAATTATTTGCATCCTCTGTGTCTATTGTGATTTGGATCCATTGTCATATGTTCCTCCATTATTTGTAGAGAAAGAATTCCTGCTGGTGATTTACAATAGTGATGAAACTTTTTATGGTAATGAAAATAACATATATTTTGACCAAAACAGAGAAGGCAATAGATAACCTTATAGAAAAATTTTAATAGGCAGGGTATGTCACAAGTCTGGGATTTTGTCTGGGATCACTAAGGAATCTCAGTATTTTATCTTACTGAAAAAAAAATAAAAGTGTAGTGATCTATATGATTACTGCTTTTGTCTTTACATAAACTAAGGAAATATCCTCCAACTACTTCTCAAGTTTTATTTTATTACTTTCTATAATTATGAAAAAAACCCTCAACTTGTTTTGCGTTCAGACTGTAGAACAGATTTGCCACACAAACAGGAGTTTCACCTTTTGTTGTCTTCCCTCAGATGACTGAAGATAACTGAATGGATGCCCATTTCCCCATATAAAATCCAATTTAGGATATGGTATTTTGAGGTTTACTATAAGGTAAATAGCAACTCTTAAGGTTGCTACAGCACTGCTTGTGCAATAGGTAGCATTAGCAGAACAACAGAAGCCTTGCTTAAACTTGGCTGCTGTGCTGTGAAATCTTTTCAAAATTAGCACTCTTAAAAATGTGAGAAACTATGATAATAAAGATTGGTGCTTTGTAATACTTGGACTAGTGAGTAGCAACACAATGTCAGCCACTAAAATACCAAACATATGATCTGCAAATACCTAGCTGCCTAAGTTTTCCCAGGCACCATTCCAAGGCTCAGAGAAGGTGAAGCTGCTCTAGAGACAGGTACTAGGTTAATGCTGCAGAAGGGTCTCAGATGGCAGTCAAGGAAGATGAATTTAGGTCGTATAGATTTCTCTGAGATACAAAATCAGAGGCATGAAATGCAATTTCTGTATTTTTTCTATTATAAATATTAAACCAAAATCTTACAATTTATATAAAATCTTTACAATCTGTACACTTTTTCAATCTTCTCGGACAGCATTAAACTTTTTCAAGTTGCCATAGAGATCAGTTACAACAAATAACAGATACTGCTAGAACGAAAACGTATTTCCAAAACATATATAAGCTAATCTAAAAGCAATTGTATTTAACCTGAATATGAACAGTTGCCCTGCCTTGTTAATTATGATATTACTCAATCTATTTACTCTTATCTTTAAACAATCAGAATTCACACTTAAAAATAAATGAGGAATGGTGCTTATTCTTTCTGCCTTCATGTTACTACAGCTGGACCTAGAGAAGGAAGAGGTGAATTTAACTTAGCCATGACAATATAAATTTCAGTATCACTGTTTGATAACATGACTTCTTAAACAGCACTTGTGTCCTTTTTTTCCTAATGTAAAGCAGCTTGAAGATTAACACAGAGGCAAGTGATTCTTTCATTGTCAGTTTTAACAGTTTCCCTGTAGGCAGGTTCTGCTGTTAAGTCTTTCATGCAGGAAAAGGAAAGTCTCAAAAGAAAAGAAGGGACTAATAGCACTTTAGGGGGAAAAAAAAGGGGGGAGGAGGGGGGGAAATAACTGTTAGGGGCTTAGGGCAAATAGAGAACCTGAAGTTACTTAGAGAGCTCTGAAGTTATCCAGGTTTCAACTGACTTCTTTGAAGCAGTAAGTTTTCAGCACACATGAAGCACTGCACTCTTGTTCTGTAAGACATTCCTGCAAACAGATCCCTTTTAAATCTTAAAATTGAAAAAGCAAACTTTGCAGAGAAGCATTAATTAGTAGCACTTAGGGCTGTACAAATCTGTGGTCATAACTCATTTTGGAGTATTAAGTACCTAGTTACACAGTAGCCTTTGGGCCAGCTGCTGATGTTAAGGAATTTTCCTTCTAAGTATGAGGTTTTGTTCATGGTCTCCACACTCCATCATAGACAAAGTATATGTACCCACACAAATTCTATTCAAATCCAAAATATAGACCACCAGTGAGCAGTTACCTTGGCTGTACAACAAGATTTATGAGTCTTAGCTGCTCCTGTGGGGTATTTTTTAAATAAGTGAAAATATATTCAACTTTTATCTTGCTTAATAGTTGTAGAAACAGACTTTTATTTGTTAAATGCCTATTAGAAATACACCTTGCTGTAGTTCACTGAATAGAGGACAAAATCAAGAAGCTCACAGAAAACGGGCGAACCAAGTTTGCAGACATGACCTGACAGCCATTCTGATTGCTTCACTGATCGAAGTGCAATTCCATGTTACTTGTTAATAATTCAGGTTTAGTGTATGAGTTTAAAAGGCTGCACAGTCTTCAGAGCTGTTTTTTTCCTATTCATTTCAGTTATTTACAGTAATGTTACAGAAAATCTACTACTACTCTTTCCCTCAATTTATTTTTACTTATACATGGAGTTGCAAGCACAATCCAATTTCAAAACAAGAATTTTGAATCACTAAACTGACAAATAGCTTCAAAATAACTTTATAAATAAAGCATTCATATACTTGACAATGACTGTAAATTGTGGATGGAATGTATATTTACGCCACTTTAAACACAAAGCACAGGTGCTATTTTCATTGACTAAATTTCAATATATAATGGACCTGGTAAGTAAGAAGTGTTGAACATTATGTGGACCTTGTTTCTGATGTTTGTATGTGTGATGACAAATACAAGAAAGTTTTATACAACACTTAAGTGTACAAATTCCCTTGGAATCCAAATGCAATTTTCAAATTGGCTATTTTGACAAGTAGGTTTATCAATAACTTGAAAGACTCTCTTATTTTCTCTTAACAATATGTACACTTTGTGTCTTTAAGTTACCTCCCTCACACCTTTTACTATACAAAATTTACAGACATAGGAGCACACTCATCTTGAGTCTTTATGTAAAGTGCATGTGAAATCTAGGAGAGAGAAAATGGAGAAATCTTGTTAGGAGCTCTGAAATACAGTAGCTATTGCACAGTGATTGCTGTACAGTTTCCCTCATAATATGGCTCTAAAGGTTCTGCTCAACAATGGCATCTACTTTGACGTGAGAGAAATATAATCAACCTTGTCCCATATCTGCTGTGTGGGGATAACAAGTTACCCCTTAAGCCAAATAAGTGGAATTAAATGTTCCAAGTCATGGCATGGAACACAAAAATGGAAGCAGTGTTCAATATCAAGTCTCTATAGTCTCACCTCTGTTACCTTAATAAAGTTTGAGCAGCAGAACTTCTAAAGCTCTGAAAGATGTTTAAAAAAAATTGTCAGTTTATCTTAAAGTGTAAGGATCAATCAAATATCATTAGCTTAGCTACTTATTTTAATGTTCTTGGTAATTTTTGGAATTCAATGTGACCATTCACTTCATGTTTTTAATTGGTTTCAGCTCCAAGAAGGAATTGTTTTTCTTAATGTAGAAATACCACAGTTTTACTTAGCTTTATCAAACATTTGTTTCTACAAAGCTGAGTTTGGGCCAAATTTGAGGTGACACAGTTTTATGAATAGCTACTTTGTCAGAACATATGTACAGTAAGGTGTGCTGCTGGCAGCCAAGTAAGTCACTGGGAAATCAATATGGTCTTCAACATGAACAGAGACTTCAACAACACTCTCAGTCCTTTTAAAAGCAAACCCAGAAGTTACTATTTTCATTCCACAGATAATGCTAAATTACTTTACAAGGTCAAAGGAATGATTTTATATATTTGGGAGTGCATATTTAAACGAGAAATGTGTTGAGTAAAGAGAACATTTCTGCTTAACATCCTTCAGATTCTCTCTCCATTTCACTTGGTAAGCAGCTTTATCAGAGCCCCTCTTTCATTCTTCAGTCATACATTCTTCCATTCCATAGGAGATTCTCCTCTCATCTGCTAGGAGCAGTCTCTGTGTTGTAGACTGTCAGCTACATGGTTTCTTTTCTGGATTGTGAGAGATTCAATTGTTTTATGTGCCTGTTCCAGTTGGATCTTTAAACCTTCATTGTCTGCCTTTAGAATATTCCTTTCCTAAACAAACAAAAAAATAGAGAATTGTATTTTATAGTGCAATTGTTCGAGGACTGTCTGGTTGCATATTTAGGTTGAGTGCCATAAACATCAATTTGTGTGGCTCTCGTCAGAACCAGTAACTTATCTGAATATTTCCACACTCCCTGCTCTATCCTTTGTGTATATTCTCACAACTTTCCAGCAGCTGGTATCTGAGTCATGTCCACAACCTGCACTTATCCACCCTCCACTGCACCTCTCATAACAACAGTACTCTGGGAAAACAACAACACAGGTCACACTTAACCACTCTACTGCTGCAGAAATTGATCTACCAGAAGTGAAGCCATTAATTTATGACATCATCTGCTGTTTAATAATTGAGGTCAGAATCTGATGAGGGAGCAAGGGCAAGTGTAAATTACGGGACACCCACGAATGGGACATTTTAAAGAATGCATTTTTACAAGTTACATCCATGCTTCACATCCTTGTTGTACTGAATATACTGCAGATTGAAAGGGAAGTGGTTTGTACTAGAAGATTGTCCTAATCTCTGTCCTAATAAACCATTCATTTTTCATAAAACATGAGTTCACTTTATCAGCAGCAAGGGATATTTTGAAAGTTATTGCCATCATTCAAAGATTAGACTGTGGTCCTGTTGTTGGACTGTTTCCATGTTGCTTCACAGAATAGTGATAAATACTGAATAGAAAGTATGAAAATAAGTCTTTGTTCCTCGTAATTATAGTTGGATCCATCCATTAGTTGCACTGTTGGAGTTGTAATAGTCTCTTTAATCTGTCTGGAAAGGTGTTTCTACAAACCTGAATTTGAGCCATGTTTGAGGTGACACAGTCTTATGAATAGCTATTTTGTCAGAACACTTTAGAGTAAGGTGAGACACAACTGGGCTGATGCAGGTGAAATCTAGCAAGAAGCATCATGTCTGCTTACAGCAAAATTTCTTGGTGGTACTTATACTTGTCAGCTGAACAAAAGCAGAGCTCCCTAACCTCCCTGCCCTGTATATTCTGTCCCTTAGGGCAGCAGAGGGTACCAAAACCAGGAGGAAATTCAGAACTATGTTTCTCATTTTATGGAGTAATATCCTGTCCTGAGTGATTGGATTAGGTTCGCATTCTAGAATTGACAGGGATCAGTGTGATCATTACAGCTTCAAAGCCCTAAACTAGCACTAAAATTTATCATTTAAATGAAGCATTGCTGGAAGTTAAAGTGGCTAAGACTTTATGATGCCATCCATGGACTGTTTAATTGCAATTAAATTGGCAATTAATTACACTGGAGTAAAGTGACACCTTCCCACCCAGCCACTCCCCCACATATCAACCACTTGACCATACTGTTGTGTAAAAAGGAATTTGTTCCATCACATATGTACCTGCTCAAGTTCCTGGTATGAGGGTTTCCAGCTGTGATGCTCCTCCTTTGTTTTCTGGCTGGAGTCTTTGTTTTCCCATTTAACAAATGCCTTTCTGCGGCCTAGAATTGGGCTTGGAAATGTGGATGCTGGAGCCGCCTGGAGATAGGGATTTTCTGGCATCCTGTGTTCTTTCTTCTCTCTGCGCTTACGAGATACATCACCAGCCAGCAGTACAGGATCAGTCTGTGTACTTTTATGAATCACAGCTGGTTTCAGTCTCACTGAGATTTTCTGAGCTGAGGAACCCATAAGCATAATGGTTCGATCTTTGCTGTCTTCACTGTGCTCCACTACTTCGCCATTAGGAAAGGTGAATGAGCCTTCTTCTTGTCCTTTAAAATATATATGGTAAATTGAGGCAAGATCTTGTCCCAGAAAAGGAGAAACAGGAGGCATGATAATTAAAAATGATTTTAATAAGTAAAAAATTTATTTCTTACTGACTTTTACAGTCATTACTCCCCAGAACAACACTAGAAGTCTAGTGTCACTAGAAGTTTGTCAATGTTGTGTTTCTTGAAACAACTCTTTGCCCTGTCTCAGTAACATAAATATGGATCAGTAAGAAGAAAACAGGGGTGGCATCAAGGTCAGCTTGAGAAAAAACTTTGATATGGGTTAGAGGTGGTTATTACGTAGTGCTGCAGCTATTTCAGACGCCATCACAGAGATGCACATAGTATCAAGAGAAAAGGGGCCACTGAGCTCTACATACGTGCTAATAGGAAGCCTAAGGTGGAATCCAGCAGTATGAGTCTTAAATACAACACAAAAGATTGATAATCAAAGTGGCAGGAAACAAATTTGAAGAACATTAAATGCTGGCATAGAGCAGGAAAGAAATTCAAAGAAAGTGCAGATGCAGAGAGCTGGAACATCAAAATCAAAAAAAAAAAAACCCAAAACAATCAGAAGTAGCCTGGTGTTTTTCAAGGTCAACATTCCTTTTTTGGAAGTCTACACAGTGATATACAGTAAGAAAATTTTATACAGCTTGTTTGATATAAGGAAAAAGGACAGAGAGGTATAGATTTTCCATTTCCAATTCTGTGAAAGACAACTCTATATTCTTATAGATTCAGCTACTGAAGTGGAAAAAATAAAGAAAATTAGCTGTTGATTTTCCTAACACACAGATATGTAGGAAAACTGACTTTATAAACTCCACATTAGAGTCAGAACTGTAACAGTGCAGTAGTCAATGTTATAACTTGGTAAAAAGCAAGACTTGCTTGTCAGAAGGCAAGAGAGTTAAGGAAACCTGTCAGGTCTTCATGACATAGCATCTACTTCTCATGAGAGTCTGGGAGAAGATTTACTCCTTTTCTTGTGGCATTTGTGCACCATACATTGTGTAGTGTGACAGGAGATCTCCCAGAAAGGGAGTCCATCCTTATTCAGTCTAGAGCAGGAATGGTGTTACTTGATATAAGCTAATACACACCTGGTTCCAGTCTCTATGTAGATAAAACACTGCAGTTAACGAACAAAATCTAAAAGGATGCTGTGTAACTCAGATTTAGAACAAAAAGGAGCAAAGGAAAGATTATTTACATATTTTGATCTTTTTAATGTGATCTTTTCTCACCATGGAATTGTTCTTTGACTCCTACTGGGCAGAGGCTTGAAGCAAGAGCAGATGTTGGGCTGCTGTCTGCAACTGAAGTTTTGGGTCTCCTCTTGCACTCTATCACAACCAGGTCTTTGCATTGCTTGTGACAGTTCATTCCACAGTCTGTAAACAAAACAATGTTTATGTGATTCAGTGGCTCTGGTGTAGCATCTAAGGTAGCTCTCACACTACTGCCTTCCTGGGAAGCAAGAAACCTTCTTTGGGGTTCTCTATGTGCATTACCTGTAACAATATACATCTGTAAAAGACCAACAACATCTCTTTGCCATACATATCTGAAACTCCTGTTCATTAAGTACAAAGTACAAAATGGCACCATTCAATCACAAAAGGTCTCTGACTGTAGGAGCTGCAGAGAAAGCTGATACCTGTATGAGGAAGAAAACTGCAAAACAGATGTTGGCAATGTGCTGCACAATAGTCACAGAGTGGTGATGTTTGTGTCTGTTCCCAAACCCTCTGAATTCAGTGATGTCTTGTCTTGCAAAGCATTAGAGCTGTCAGTTACAATTTCCTTCATCTCTGCATTTCTTGTGTCATACTCTTCTTGACTCAGTATTGTCCTCCCTGGGAGGTCAGATTAAACGGGTCCATAGATATAGCCATGGATCTCAGGATGATCACAGGTTTTTGTCATTCACTATCAAGTATGGATTAAAAATTAACAAAGTATAAAGTACTTTACCTTTGCATCTGTATCCTTGTTTAATGACTCCCCATAGCTGAAATTCAAACAAAGTCTACATATTAATATATTTCTCCGCATGTTTGATACCTCCAGATAAAAAGTACACTAAAAGTTCCACTCTTTTCTAAGACCTGAGAACTTGCAGAATATCTTGTTTTCCTTATGACACTTCTAGTCATAAGATCAAAATAGAACTATTTATCCCTTCAGCATAAGATAAATAGAATATTTTATCTGGGTCAATGGCAAACATCTTGAGCTAGTCTACTGAATACATCATCTGATCTGGCAGCTCCTCAAGAAGCTGTGGAGCTGAGTAGACGGAGAATTCTTCTGTCTCAGCACCCTTGTCTGAGTTCAGCTGAAGGCAAGATTGGTAGAACCATCAGTTTTACTAAACCTTCTGTGCCACAGGCAGGGGCATGTCATGTCTGTATCAGGACATGAATTCTAGCAGCCCTGTGGAGTGGAAGGCTCTGCATTGAAAGTCTTGCCTGAGACTTTTTGGTGACACAACCAAACCCCACAAAGTATGAACCATGTTTAAACATATTGGCACTCCCAAGAGGGGAGTAAAGGGTACCTTAAAGATAAGGCAGAAGTCTGGTGTTCTATATAACTTCACTGATGTTTTATATAGATCCATTTCTGTATATGACACAAGGCAATTATGAGATAAAAAAGGTATCATTCCAAATAATGTTAACATAATTTACTAAAAAGTAAGCTTACAAATCCAGCACAGTTGTCGCAGAAAGTGGGCCTTAAGTAAGTGGTCTCTTGGAAGTTATGAGCAAAGCCAAGTCCTAATTTGGAATAGATTGAGCTAGCCCTCATAAAGTAAGCTGTTATTTCATCCCTGCTAATCAGACCTTCCCTGGAAATAAACAAGAAAAGTTGTTTGTCAGACATGTATTTTGTTAAATGCGTAAGGAGAATTAAACATTTTTTTCTTCACATTTTATAATAGCAATAGTTTAATGCACAAAAAACTAAAGTGATCTCAGTAATCTTGCCAATTGTTTCCAAAATATACGTAAGCTTATCTACACATTTAAACTGCAGACTGACAGGATAAATGGAATATCTGCATATGTGATACAACCTAAAAACTACTTCACAGTAAACCACTGAATAATCACTACTGTATTTTCCCATGCTCTACTATGCTAAGAAGAATGTTCCTGATTTAATCAAAATATACATTTGCCAATTATCTATTTTTACGGAACAGCTTTATCATAGGAAAATTCTTTAGTAGTATATACTGAATATAATTTGAAAAATGTTTGTTTTTCTATTGTCTGTTTTTCCTTCTAAATCAGCTTGGATACCACTGCTGTAAACCCAATAAAGATGTCATTCACAAGACATTTAGACGATGCTTTTGTCAGTTTTACTTCTGTTTGTGTCTGAGAAGGATACTTTTAACACCCTAATGATAAAATACTATTTAAACACAAACCCCCCTAAATCTCTCCCAAAACAGATGCTACAATGTTGATCAGCAGGTACTCACCAGTCCTTAGCCATTACGCAAAATGAGAATGGGAAACTGGCAGCAATCTTTTCAAATTCTTCCTGGGAAATGTATCCATCCTGATCATGGTCATAATTTTTGAAGACAGACTGTGCAAGGTAATAGCAGAATAGTTTATAATGAGGATGGTCTGAATCACTTTCAGTTCATCACTTTTGAAAGCCTCCACATCATTTATGGATTTCCTCTCCTGTCTTTTCACAGTGTGTATTAACCGGTGCAACAGTCTAATTGCTTTTTTCGCTTGAGACTAAAAAAGCATTATGATTTCTTGATTTGCAGCAAAACATAGTTAAGTCAACACAGGCTGGACTAAAAGCTTCACAACACAATGACAGATCATTTTTACTTCTGCTTTAAGACCATTCTGTCCAGACCCACATACACAATTTGTACTAATGCTCTCAATTAGTGCTCCCAATGGTGGTTTCTGTGGCCAAATCAGTGTAGCTGCCTAGCTTAATTTATCAGGTCAGAGTTATGAGAAAATCAGTTATATGACAGAGTTGTCAGGCAGACATCTGTTTCCACTTGTGGAATGTACTAGTGTTTGTCACTGGCCGCAAGGCAAGGAGAACACTTAGAACTAATTTAGAATTACATTCCAAAACAGTGTGTATCAAAGGATCCTCACAATATTACTTAGAAAGAAAAGAGGTGAAGCAGGCAAGCAGAGATGAACTCTTTACATCTCTACCTCCACGAGTTTTGGATTCAATCACCTTACTTAGTAGTTTGCCATAAAGCAGGGGATCCAAAAGAAAGAGCAAAAGCAATTGCTGCTTGTAACAAAGCCACTGAGACGCCTCCTGTCAGACTGCATCAGTAACATGATGTTGGAGGCCCTGGTAGGAATGGACTCCCTGACTCCCTGAAAGAGTGACTCTGGAAGTACACAAACCAGCATTCACATCTCCTGCTGGCTCCTGATCCACTGAAGGAATTTCCATTCATGCCTCACAGCCACTGCTGCTATTTACAGGTGGGCAAAAGTATCTGTGAGGACAGCAGCCCCCACCCCCACACTTTGTCATACCTTGAGATTAAGACTACAAAGATCTACAATAACATGAAGTACATTGGGCCAGCCTCACTTACATCTACCATCCTCTGAACGTGTTTGCTGATGGTTTTTGGATCAGGTTTTGGGGCCACTCCTGAGGCCCAGTCTGCAACTACTGGTGGTTTGGAAGGGGTCATAGGCTGAAAAAATTTGAAAGGAACTTCATTAGTACCACATGGAAAGATTTTCAGTATCATGCTTCTTCCATTTGTGACAGTGGACTATGTGACGTAGGACTGCAGAAATGACCTGTTGGACCCGACATAGTTCTTTGGATAATTACAAGGTGCTTAAGCTCTTCCTTGAACTGTTCAAAAGAGCAGCCATTCCTTAAATTGTCACAATTCACTGACAGCCCTGTGGAATCACCATCTTTTCCATATTTATAAAATGAACAAAACTACCACATAACACTCATGAGTTTCATCATTTGAATCACACAAGAATTCTCCATTTGAAAAAATTAGTATCAGCTCCCAAGATTAAGGCTGATGTCACATAGCAACTTCATTTGTCTTTGTGTTCATGTTATAAAACCTAATATAATCAAATCTGCCATATATCCTATCTTAGGCTTCATCATCAACCAATATGCACTTTAATGGATTTCACTCAGTCTACAAAGCTAAAATGCTTTCAATTTAGCATATAATAAAATAAAATAAAATAATAAATTGAACCCAAGAGATAAAATTTTCTTTTAAAAAAATCCTAGTTTTAAATTAAAATCACTCATAAAAGTCCTCCATTTGTTAAAAATCTGTAAAGGCCCTTACAGCAGCTCGGTGACTTCGTGGCTCTCGTGCATATGAAAGTTCATAAATTTCATCTTCTGTGTAGTAAAGATCAAGGGACAGCTGAAAACAAACATATTAGTTTAATCTCAGAACAGTCACTACTACTTTACAAACATTTTACTAGAGTGCATTCATATTTTAATTTAGATTACGCCTAGAAAGAAACTAACTTGAGCTGCACAGGTGTTCACAGTGATTTGAAATGTGTCCAATTCTGCATTCCAGACTCTGTTATTGCCATTATCTGGAAATATCTAACATGAACTATTGGGAGTTCAGAAGCTCCTGCATTGAAATGAAGTGTTCCTTCTCATTTATTTCCTATCATATATACCTGCATAAAATGATGATCAAAGTTCTATATATTTGTAATACCCATTTTTATAAAACATTATTTAGAAGGAAAAAAAAAATACTTAGAATAATTTCAAACAAAACATTTAAAACAAATAGCAGGAAGAAGTAAGAAGTTCACCACTTCACACAGCTGTATTTCAGGCCCTGGGCATGTGTGCCTAATTTCACACAAGAGAGCTCTACAAGAGAACAAATAACCTCAGGCACATAAGCATTTTTATCTATCAGATTTTTCCTGAAACAGGGCTTGTAACCCGAAAGTGGAAGCAGACTATGTGGTTTTTCCAAGATGAGATACTTGTTAAGGCCAAACAAAGCTGAGAAACAAGGAAGGAAGATTCACTATTTTAATAGAAGGTAGTATTTTAACTTACTAGGAGAAGCCAAAGCTATAGTTTTAACAATGTCCTAGGTAGCACTAATTTTTAGTAGCATGGCACTGATTAGATATGACTGGGAGTGAAATACATCAACTGTATTTGACTAATGTTTATGTCAGACAGTTTCTTAAGCACCAGAAGAAACTCGGCTAGAAATGTGGTATCTTGAGGGGCTGAATTTTTGTGATTTTGTTTTCAACCCAAGAAATTTTCCTTATTGAAAGTACAGAGAGTGCATACTACTATAGTGAAGCAGAAATAAACATTTCCTTCCCTTACAGAAATAATTGGAAGCACACTGCTGAACTGGCACCTCTGCCCTTACTGCCAGATAAATCAGTAGCACCAATTTTTTCTCCATTATTCCTGTACATTTTCCCTTCAGGGGAAAAAAACCCCTTACAATCTTATGTATTCATAATTGATTAATTAATGGAATTCTCTATTTAGCTGTTTGATAGGTATATGAAATTTTTAATTATATATATTTATCTTATCTAACACACTTACTGTAAGCAAGTGAACAAGGTCCATATTAGCCTCCAGGGGAAGTGGCATTTCCTGGAGTTGTATCAGCTCATCTATGTGGTTATACAGAGAATATAGTTTGTATACATTAATTTTTTTGTCCTCCAAGTAGTCTGGCATACCCTCATAAAGGGATATCAAGTCTTTCAGGTGGACCCCAAGGATTGGGATCTTAAAGTTACTGCACTCGTTATAGGCACGTCGGTAACTATCATAATTTCTGTAAGATGAAAGCAATTCTGTCATTTCATTAAACACCTAAAAATAAAAAGAAAACCAAAAAATCAGCACTGGTTACTGTTTTTGTTTTGTCATATAGCACAAGAACTTCCCATGTTAATGTTAACGGACTTCCCATGTTAATGTTAAGGAATTTACTCACAATGACTCTTGAAAAAAATTTTAAGACTTCAAATGAAATCTAGGTATGTTAGATTTCCTATACCCATAAATTAGGTACTAATATGTAATACATAGCTAGTTAATATATAGCCTAATCTATAATGCTGGTCTCCTTACACTCCCCATTTAGTCAAATGAAAAGAAGTATGATTCTCTCGAATCAGGGGAATCTGTTTACAGTCAATGTGTAAGCACGGCATAAGCTCTCTGATATTCATAAAAGCAGCCACCTTCACATTAAAATGTGGAATACATTCTCTAACTTTCAGACCACCAGCTGGAATTGCTGGAGAGGGCCTGGTAGAGGAACCCTATGCTGTTCCATGGCCCCATCATGATGTGATCAGTGATCATACTATAGTTCAAGGTGGCATACCTGTCTTTTTAAGAAAATTGTGATCAAAATAGGCTTTTCAGATACCTTTACAGACTCTTTCAGGCCCCAAAAATGATAAATTATCTTTTCTCAAGTCTCTTAAGGAGCCATACGAAGGCTTCTTAAGAAGCATTGCTAAAAAATATGCCTTCCTTCTCTTTTTAATAGCTTTCATTGGTATTTCACAAGAACTTAACTGGAAATTAAAATAGATTCCTAACATTCCACCATACTATGTGTGCATTAGGGCTAAATTTGTTCAAGTCTAAATAATAAAACCTGTCAAATGGAAATTCAGATGAACAAAACCAGTCCTTTCAAAGTGCAGAGCTCTGTGCTAGCTTTTAGAGACTAAGGATGCTCAGTGTTACTACGGAAGACAATAGTTTTGTTTTCAAATGTTCTAGGATCCAAATCTGTTTTCATGTCTGAATATTTTCTGTACTACTGCATATAAATGAAAATACAGCTCATCACGTCTAAGATTGAAGGAGGAACCTTAGAGAATCTGTACAAGATCTTAAAGAAAGGTGGGGTTGCAAGAAGTGTAGGAGTAACTGGTGATGTAGAGATGAAATAACAAATAAAATCCCTTCAAAACCAAAGAAATTTTTGTTCTGTCTTTCCATCGTATCCAACAAAGTAAGGTTGCTTTTAGTGTGTACAGTGACAAAAAAGTTAAAGGTTCTGTTATTTGTAAAACTTAGAGAAGCAATACTAACCTTAATTACATCATGAGGAACACATGAGCTTGTTTCCTTGAGCCTGGAAATGGAACTGTGACAGAGACCTCCTATCACTGCCATTAATGTGTTGAAATTCTGCAGCTGGTGGAGCTTCTGTGTTGACATAAAAAAATCAGTATGATTTAAAGGTTCAGGTTGTTCAATGTGCACATCCAAATTTTCATTTCCTCAGTTGTCTTGCTCTGAAGTCTTACAAGTTTGTGCCATTTGACTTCATGTATTTTGGCAATGAGTTGCGATTTTATTGGGTGTAACATGAACTTATTCTACTGTTATTAAATCAAATACTAAATTTTCAGATACAGTAAGCCTTCAGAGTACCTCCTCAGTACTTCCCCTTCTTCCCACAGTCTACCACAGCTAGGAAGCACTGCCTATTATCTTGGTTATGACTGCAGTTGAATTAGTATGCAAAGAATATGAATAGGACCATAGCTCTCCTTTTATCCAGAAAGGTGTTTCTGATGGAATGCTTCTAATTACAGCCAAGCCCATGAGAGTCACTCATGTTTTGGAAAGCTTCACAGCCACAGCTGGGAATCTCACACGTTGATTCAAAAGCAAGTCTAGTTTTACAGTGAAAATAATTTCTTCAGATGAACATGAGAAAGTCCTGGTGCCATGACAGTATACTATCTGAAGGCTTGGTAAGACAGCACACATACATTAATACACATGTGGTGGGTGAATCAGGAGACCAGGGCCAACACTCCCAGCTCACCCTACTGTAATAGCATGGGAAGAGCAGAGAAAAGGGCTGCATCAGAGAAAGACAAAATAAAGACCAAACATGCCAGATCTTAACTGACCTGAGCAACATGAATAAACTTGATGAACACTTCAGCCCGAAGCTGTGGTGTTGGTCTGCTGAGAACCATTAGCTGCACCCACTGAGAGATACCATTGCAAAGAGAAATTGATCTTTCCATGGTTGGATTCTCTTTCACACAACTATTCACAATGTAGTTCTGATAATCTGAGAACTTAAACAAACAAAAGAAGCAAAAATGAAAATTCTGTAGTTTCATGTGCCTCATGAACTGTGTGCGGACAGAGGTCTGCTTATCAAATGAAATATAAAATATGTATTTTACACCTTAAATATCCATAAAACTGAAATATTTTCTTTGTAAACGCTTTGTTAAATTCAAAGCAGGGGCTTCAACTAATTGAACTGACTGAAAGTATCTTTTTGCCCTATCTCAGGAGCCTTGGCTCTTAAAAACCCCAGGAGGGGTAGAGTTGGGGCTTTCCTCCCAGCCTCAGTGGCTTCTTAGATTCATTGTGTCTAGACTTCTACAGGGACAGTTAAACTGAATTTAAATTGTAATCTAATAACTCAGTAGCAGTTCAAGGGAGTTCAGTGTTCAGTTTATGCATTCTGTAGCGGAGGCACACTTCTGAATTAAGCTACACTAATAGAAAAAGCAAGTTCAATGGGATTAATATGAAACAGATAAAACCATTAAGAATGAGGGCTACAGATTCCTTAATACTTCTAAAAAAACTTGTGAGATTCTCTTATTTAATCAAGGCAATCTAAAATTATTCAGTAGATACCTGTGACATTTTTTTAAAACGCCATTCTTACATTAAGATTAAAGAAAGCATTTTGCTTTTGTTGATTTTTATACATTCTGTTGATTTATCCATTAACAAAAGTACACAAGAATTTGAACCATCAGAAAATGTGACATGGGATTTTTACACTCTTTCTTTACTATGACCACTAATATTAAAATCTTACCAAAACCACTCATAGCTGTAAGAGGTATACATCCCTTTCCACAGGAATATGTGGAATAGCATTGATCTTTAAGCAAAGGTCATAAATTGTCAGGCTGTTGTTTGTTTCTTAATGTCTCTCTCTCACCTTCTCTCAGCTTTATAAATCTTTTCCATCTGTCTAATAAGAATTATTAGCACCTTAAAATCAGATATGACAGCAGACACCTCTAGATTTGTCCTTGTCAAATTAAAAATGGAAGAAATATTAGTAATTAGTAGAGCTGTCTCTGAGATTACATAGTACTTACATTACAATTACACTTTGAATTTTAAACCCCAACCAGGTTTGGCTGGATCTTGAAATTTAAGCAATTACTCTATATAGATAAATAATTTTTCAATATCTGACTACATAATTATGGACTTCATAGTAATTTCAGTACAACTATGAATCAGTTTACATTTTTTTCTCAGCAGTCATCTTCTTTGGAAAAGATTTTTTTTAAAATGCTGAAGAAATTAATCTCTAAAATACCACTAGAAAGTTTTAAATTAATTGTGGTACACAAATTTATTAATAAGATCAGCTATAAAAAGCTTGTTAGGGGCAGATACAGTAAAGAAGTTTTAGTACTTAAATATTGCAAGAGTCTGGTATTGTGATGGCTAACTTAAGAGCCTTAACAAGAATCCAGAATCCAGATTCTTACAAAAGACTGTGGCTTCCCTGTACTTTATAGATTAAAATACTTTCCAAGCACCAGCATGCCTCCAGCCATTACTCTGTGAACACCACTCCTTGCATCTTAATTTGCTGCAAGATGGATGGTATCTCACGGAAGATTTTTCTGTATGTGATCAAATATTCCCTTCTGACTTTCAAATGCCCAAACCTTTAAACAGTTATTTCAGTGGCTAGTGACACAGCTGTCATTTTCAGTCTTTCTCCCCCTATATGATGCCATATTAAAATAACGAAAGGGTTCTGTGGCTTAGGGCATCATGAACATATTCTGCAAAGATTTAATTGATATAGCTGATTATATATAGTGATATTAACTACAGTATATCACTAGTTATACTGTAGTTAATAATCACTATATATATCACTATAGGGATCACTATAGTGATATTATATATAGTGATTATTAACTACATATTATTTTGTGACCAAAGTCTTGCTAAGCTCAATTTATACAAAGACATATATAGGTACCCTGCATATAAAATGTATACACGTATGTAACAGTTGGAACTCCATGACACATCTGACACTCTGACTAAAACCACACTTGTAATGCTCATTAATTACCCTAGATCTGCACAGAGGTTTTGAAAATGGTAAGTTATATAAGCTTTGCATATTATTACTGCCTACAGGCAGCAATCAGTGCATGACTTTGGTTCTACAGCTTTTTGAGTTTAAAACAAAACACAGTCACGTACTGTCAGCTCAAAATAAAGCACTTTAAAACACGACTGTGAAATCTTCCACCATCTACCGAGAGCCCCTTTTCTTGCATAGGTTCAGCTTCATATTGAGGTGTTATCAAAAAAAAAACCCACCAAAACCAACTAAATAACAGCAACAGCAAAAAAAACACCAAAAAAATCCACTTTGCTTTTAGTCTTATTATCACACAGACTTTGCAACCCTCCTAGATTTTGGTGTCTAACATTCACTTTTCCAAGTGTAAGCTGTGTTATCAGGTTTTAAAAGAGACAATGTTGTAGCATACAATGATGCAAGTTAAGCCAAGGTGCATAGGGAAGTTTGCATCTTATCAGCTACAAACATTGCTGAGAAAACAAATCAAATGAAAGAAAAAATAAATTAGATAAATCCTTAAGAATTGTTTGTGTATATGAAAACTTGTATAAAAAAATTTATCTCCCCTTATATTAAAAATGGCATCTTCTAAAGTGCTTTCTTATCTCTACTCTGTATTTTGTATGCACAATAAAAAAAGGCAAGCAGAGTCCAGTGGCGATCTTCATTGCAGTCCATTATTCACTGCACAGGTTTGCTGCACTGTTCACTACAGCCAATAAGGTTAGCATTCTTGGAGAATATTCCAAGTTTCCTTCATCCCATTTCAGCCTGATTACTGATATGAGTCAAAGGATGATGACATCCCTTGTTCTAACAAAATGAGCTTCTTTGGAAGAAGATCTTGGATTTGGAAGGTTTATTCCTTCCAACTGATCCTGCCTCAACTCTTACACAGTTGAGGTTCATTCTCTCATATGGTTGTAGCAGAAGGATATCTAAGTTCTCAAAGGATCTAAGTTCCACTGTCCACCTTCAATACTAGTAAAATCAAAGAGTCTGGAAACAGATTCAGCATGTCCAACATCTTGTATGGCAGAGTTAATCTTGTAATACTACCTCTCTGCCATATTTTCTTTGTCTTTCCCATATTTGCTTCATATTAAATAAATAAATAAACAAACAAACAAATAAATAAAACTTACTGATATTCTTCTGAAAGACTTAAACTCAAGATAGGTAAGGTGGTCTGACAGCTCCTCTGGCTCAAGGTGATCAAAAAGAAGTGAGACTTTCCGTTTCTTACTGGTGTTGGCCTTTACACGCTGTGTCAGCTTTCTAGACCAATCCCTAGAATTTCTTTTAAAACACAATTACTCCAAGTTATTTACTGAAGACCAAAAGCTTCCTGTTTCCCTAAGTCAGAGGTAATATTGTTTTCATACCTTACTGCAGTAAAAAGTGAATTATTTGAATTTCCAAACAGCAAACTCCTTTCATGCATTAGAGATTACATGACAAAATATTATCGTTAGTCTTTACTGCATTGATGTAGCATCTTAAGTACAATACTACTGTCTTACTAAAAAGCATGAGAGTCTATATAATTTCTGCAATCAGTTCTACATTTTCAGGATAGCTGTCTTTATTCATTGAACACATCCAGCACTCCTCCATTTAATAATTCTTAGATTTCCTTGAGCAACCTCTGAGTACAAACTGTCCCCTTTCCTATTTACCTACAGAGTTATAAAATTTATTTCAATTTGAAAAGCTAAATATCCTCTTTCATAACCAGATACAAAATGTATGCCAAATTCCCTCTGCTTTAGCCTGTGCATTTCCAAACTGACACTTGTTTTGTCAGTTGTACTGTTCCACAGAACTATCTCACTCTCATGTAACAGGGATAGATGTCTTCCCAAGAACTATGTGATGTACAGCTCTAGGATTTATTCTTGTCATGAAAAGTATTTTATAACCAAAATCAGGTCAACAATATCAAGAGTTTATTACAACAACAATATCAATGTTTATTACATTGTCAGAACAATGTAATAAACTACATCCTCACTTATCTTTGTTGCTAAAATACAAACAATTTTTTTTTTACCTCATCTGTTACCCAATCAAATTGTATTCTCCTTTTTCATTGATTTCAAGTGATCTTGCAAAATTGTTAGGCATTGACAAATTTTCTAAGTTTGCTGGATAGGGTAAAACCCAGCTGCATAGAGAATCAGCACAAAGTCTACACTGCAGCTAAATTCACCCTAAGCCATTCCTGAAAGGCATTCTGTTCCCCTATATAATGTGTATTTCATCTGTAATGAAGTATAAATTCTTCTAAGGATAGCTAACATATGACTTATGAGAGACATGATATTTGAATAAAGGCAATTCAGAGCAAAAGTTTGTTTTCCAAGTATATTGAGACTTGGACACTCACATTTGAGATGTGTCAATTAGACGACAATGTAACTCCTCACCATTAGCTCGAACCACCGCTTGAAATTCCTCCATAGCTGTGCATAGTTTAGAGTCCATTTTGAACATAATCCAGAATTCTGTAATCCAATACCTATTAAAATCAAAACACACACAAAAAAAAAAAAAAAAAAAAAAAAAAAAGTTTTGTTCTAGTTAGGCTGAAATTCAGTATGACCCTGTATGGCTTGGAATGCTCCTCTGGTCAGTTCAGGTCACCTGTTCCAACTGTGTCCCTCCCAGCCTCAAGCTCACCCCCAGCCCACACTCTGGCAGTAGCAGAGCGTGAAAGAGAAGGCATTGATACTGTGCAATCACTGCTCAGCAACAGGTAAAATAATGCTGAGTTTTACTCACAGATTCAATGCACAGCATTATATAGGCTGCTATGAAGAAAGTTAACTCCATCCCAGACAGACACAGTACCCAGCACCAAACACGTAAAAAATCTGTGCTTGTTGGAAAAATGGAAATGCACATTCTTACGGATGCACATATGTATGAATTTGCCTGGAAGCAAAAATGTCACCAGATCTTGCATTATACTAAAGCATTCTGCCATAACCAGTAATAATTTGCTCTGAGACAAGAGAATCATCACAATTTAAAACAAAGTCTACTCTCCTGTTACTAATAATTTCCCCCTTTGTGTAAAAAAGAGGTATCATCAATCTACTAGAACTAAATATTTTCCTTTTCTTCTGTTTTCTCTAAACTGAGATGTCAAACTTTACTATACTTAATAGGTAAAAATAAAAGAGTTCCTGGGCCATTGCAAGTGATGAAGTAGAATTACGAAGGAGAATTACCTACCAAATGCAACTGAGCTTTGCTTAGCATAAAAATACCTGCAATATCCCACTTAATTTTTAATAGACCTGTATAATAATATTAGACACACTTCTATCATTTCCTGAGCACTGTCAATTTTCACAGACAGATAAGAGATAAGATAGAGATTCATATAGAATCACTTCAAAACTGCGACCTGGCAACTCATGCACCGATTTTAACAGATCTGCTAAAAGCCAGTTGGACCTTTTTGTGTAAAGCTGCTAAAGTGAACCTTGAAAAGCTGAAGCAGAATACTTGTTTCTCTCTTTAATGTCAACTTCAGATATGCAAAAACATATTTATATTTGTCACATGGATGACTGCAGTCTAACAACTAATAGCTACCAACCAAGAATATACTTACCTTACAAAATAGCAAATCTTTACACACAGCATGGAAGAGTTATTTTCTAAAGCATTAAGATAGGTAGGAAACTATTAAGGAAAACCACATCCATTCACATGTGATGCAAACTGTAACGTGCTTAATACTACCCAACCTGTAAGCAGTAAGAATCACCCTGCTGATGGCAAATATTACATCAGATTAGGGATTTATGTAAGTAATTACAAAGTATATCCCAAGGTTGTTACCAAAGTTTATTGCAACTATGACTACCATGAGTAATATTGATACAGTTGCCAGAGTACTGAGTGGTGTTAACTGAGTGAAGGGATTCTGTTTTCTACACATTTCTTTGCAACATGCCTCACAATTTCTCATAAAACTTGTGCACTGACATGTCATCAAAATTTGAAATATTCATACCAAATTTATCAGTCAATGCATTTATGAAGCAATCCTTTTCAGCTAATTCACTGGAGATTAAAAAAAAAAAAAGGTATTTTCTTTAAACATAACCAATGGTAGAGCAAATTGTAGACAATGGTGGAGCAAAATGTAACATGCCTCTCCATAGTAACCTCACTTTTCTAGCTACACAACAGTTTTCATTTGACTTGCTCTGGCAACTGAAAGAAATAACCATATTTTTAGTCTATATTTGCTCTTTAAAACATGCTTTGATATTGAAGCCAATGTCTGTTGAACTCATGGAAAATCCCTTTTCAAAATGTATTATGCATGTCTTGATTCTTCTGATGGAGATGACACACATCTTCTCAGGCCAGAAAAGCCTAATTCAATGAAAATACCTTGTGGATCCATTCATGAGCTGATTGCAATTAACTGCAGCCTAAATCTACCATGGCTGAGGGGACATGCCATCTGCCCTTTAAGCACTCTTGCATTAGGCTGACTATAGAACTGGTGAAGTCTGAGTACGTTCCCAAATATTTTTAAGGGCTCCTCTCTGAATGTCTAAAATCAGATGACTTACAAAGAACTTGCAACCACCTAAAATCACTACCATAATTTAGGGGAGGGGAAATGGTGCAACTGGAAGACTTGCAAGGTTTTGCAAAATACAAGAGCCCAGACTACCTGATCCATTCAAAACTGTCTTTAACTTTCGATGTCTTTACAGGGAGCTATACAGAGTTAAAAACCAAGCTTGCAAAATATGCAAGTCTAAGAAAAGTTATAATTGTTTTCCTGATTGTAGAAAACATTCCATCTCAGAAAGAAGATGCAAGCACTGACTTTGTTCCAATTTCCAAGAGCCCATGAGCATAAGTGAAATACAGCACTACACCACACATAAGCTGTAGCTTAGCACACTTGATCCAACACCTGCAATTAGAGAAGCAGCAACAGGCCTGCTACAGCCAGACAATGCTCCAGTAAAGCTCTGTTGTCAAGGATGTGGCTTGTAAATAAATACCTGGAAGATACAGAGTTTGAGGAAAAAACGAATTATTAAATTGAATTGTACCAAAACTGGATGGAGATATTTAGCACGACAGGTCTCCATCCTGTACTGTGCTCATCTAATTAGGAGTAAACATTTTGTAAAGCTAAGAAGACAGCCACAATTAAAAATTCTGAAGAAAGACTAGTTTTGTGAATATGATCTAGTAGTTACATTGTGAAAATTCTAATGAGCCAGAAACATGCATGTATGACTCTAGGTACTCAACTCAAAATGGGAACAAATAGAAAGGAAAAGCTTATGATTTATTTCAGCAATTTTGAACATGTGTGAGAGAAAGAATCTTTGTTGAAAATGTTCATACCCTGATGATACAATTTTGTACTTTGCTCTTTGACTTGACAGTGGACAGCGAGAGAAACAGATCTGAAACTTAGGCCCAGGTTCACAGTACCTAATTGAGGTGCCTACACTGATCTAACACCTGCTAGATATTCCCTCCACAGCCAACAGAGGGTGATTCATCCTACTTGAAACCTGACTTGCAGTTTCATCTTTTCCTCTGTGTATAACAAGCTAAACCTGACAAACAAAAAATGGCAACCCTAAACCAAACAAAAGCACACCATACAACCAAAAACTAAGGAACAAGTATAAAATTTAATTACTGGAATACTAATACACCCATAGATTAAATATCCTCTACTTACCCATTTCAAACTTGTCAGGCTATAAAGTTACCTTAAAAGCAGGTGCAGATTACAAAGGATATAGATCAACAAGTTTCTGAAGCATGTCTGCAGAGGAGATGAAAAACTGATGCATGGCCAGAATGATTTTTAGCAGCTGGTTGTTTTGACAAGCATTTCCTTCTAAATCTAAAAAACAAAAAGGATTATTCATATTGAAATCCTGCTATACCTTCGTAAACAATTTGCAACAGGTTTAATCCTAATTCTAATCAGGTCTGTTCATGTATGCTATTTCAAAGCTAGCAGTAACTTACTGATTTAGGGAGTGCATCATTTTTCTGGTGAGAGCCATATAACAACTACTATATTTCACTACTGTGTTTGGAAGACTCTTAAAAAATAAGGAAAAAAAAATAAAGGCAAGCAAAAAAGCAGCTGTGTCTCAAAAGTAGTCAGAATGTCCAGATAATTGTACATAATGACCTAAGCCCAACAATGCACTTAAATGCTTATCTTTAGGCATATGAACATAAACTTGAAAATAAATCGTTGAACTACAGAGCAAAATAGTTCAGTCACTGATCCATATCGGCCAATCTTTGGTATGACTACACTTACCAAACAACAGCAATATTCTCAAGGGTTTGTGAGCCTTTTTGTACAGATGACACCCATAAGAGCAAAATGCACACACAGGACAGGATCACAGATGTGCATAAATGCACATGGAATGAGATACAACATATGCTAGAAACCCAGAGGTTAACCTGTGCATACTCCCTGTGGTGGACCTAAATGCACTGCACATCAACTTGAACTGTGCATTACACAGATTTCAGCAGAAGAAGGGCTTTACATTTTCTGGGTCTTGTGGGGGATTTTTTGCATATTCCAAAAAGATCAGGGATGTGAAATGTAGAGAACATTTAAAAAAGTTTCCATTTCTGCAACAAACAGTAGTGAAAGTGTGTGTAAAATATTAACTGATAATGTTCTCCCACAGCTAGTCCTAAGAGAACCTAAGTAACTTGAATTGGAATTTGACACCCTCTCAAATACAAAAGAAAATTTACCTTTTCAAATAATTTTAAATAGATTAACCTCTATGGGACTAAATGTAGTTATCTCTTTAAAAAGCAGTATCAGGAATAAGATAGAGAAGCAAAGCACAATATGGTGAAATGGAAGAGGGATGTGAAACAGCAGATTTCCAGCATATGAAATGACATCTACTGCTAGGGAAGGCAGGGAGAAGGCACTTTAACTTGCACATCACAAAAATGGAACATTAAACTTAGCCCATTTGCAAAACAAGATAATCCACCTTAGTTACTGGGTGCAATTTCCATGCCCCTCTACAGGAAGACACAAATTGTATCCGCTCTCAGTGATATGGGAAAGGGGAAAGTCTGCCTGTCCTACAGCCCTATGAAAGAGAGCAGTATAGACCCCAAGTAACAGGAAGTTCTTGATCTGCTAAGAGTTCTCAGTTTTATGGCATGAACCAAAGTTTATGTGTTCCTTGTTCGTGTGCACACATAATTTCATTCCTTACTGAAAGAATCCTTCTGAGATACAAACTGCCTAGGTATTACAGCATGAGCCCTGAGGGCAAACCAAAAAGTTACTCAGCTAGAGAAGTGGGAAATTTCCAGAAGAAGGCTGAGACATCAAAAATCAATACTTATTCAGGCCTTTAGTACTGGCATTTTGTACTCTTTGAGTGTCTTCACGAAGAGTAAAATTATTCTAGGCCTTGCACACAGAGCCCTGTATCAATTTCATCCTTTGACAAAACTTGGTGTTCTGCCAGAGGCTCCATCCACTAGCTCCTGTTTAATCAGGAAAACAGTTCAATATATGCTTAACTTGGAAGCCAAATGGATATGTGCACACATACTATTGAGAATATACAGCTTCCCCTAAATGCTTAATATAAATCATTTACAGACAACAAAGACAAAAAATAACACTCTCTCTCCCTTAGCACTTTTGTTGTGTGCATTCCGAAATCCTCTGCTATGACATAACACAGGTATCATATCACTTAGCTGCAGGTTCCCATTTGAATTTTTGTTTTGTAGGTCTCTCTCCCATTTAGGTTTTTCAGGTAACAAAGGTGCAGAAAAAACCAGTATGTTCTGCCTACTATTAGTAATTAGGTCAATACATTTATGGTGTTTTCCTGCATAATAAAATTGTATTTATGTTTCACCATATCCAGACCTAATTATCTTGCAACAGAGATACACTTCATTACAATGACATGCAATAATTTTGCACACATTAAAGCAATACTAGGTTTGGGGCTATCTGTTCTCTCATCCAACTAAAAGGCTCACCTTCACACAAAAGCCCCATTATATGGAGTTTAAAAAAACAGCTTAAAAAACACTCTGCAAAAAGAAATCTAAATGTTCCCAGTACAGCTGAGCACTGAACAGCAAGCCTGCATGGCTTGTACCAGCACACAATTCACACATGATTGTGTACCAGCACACGATTTACAATGGTACAGCATCTTTGTGCCAGTGAAGCACAGTGAAAGGGCTGTCCTGGCTGTGCTGCAAGGGTGCCTCTGAGTGCCTCTGCAGCACTCTCCTGAACCCCCAGCAGTTTGTTTTAAAACTCCTTTTCATTTCCGTTTGTATACCCACTTCTAACCACACAGCCTACTGAGCAAAACCACTGAGTGAACACTAACTCAAGAGGGATGGGTGTGTTTCAGTTAGTCAATTTACATTAAAGAAAGCTGCAAATTAGTGTGTAAGCCTTAGCTTTGTCTCATTGCAGCAAAACACAAATAACCAACTGGTTGCATGTTTTCCTCCTGTAAATTCCCTTATTGTACTAAGATTTTTAATAAATACACTCTGAAACAAAAAAAATAAAGCAGAAGTTGAATATACTTTTCCAGCATTCTAACTCCATGGGTGACAGCACAATGACAGTTAATGATGAGCATTTTATGACCTAGTAGTCACAAAGCCACTAAAAACTCCAGCTACAAAAGTTACATTTCTTATGTGAGACTGAGAAGCCACTCCTCGTAATCCGTGATTTAGAAATAGCTTAAGTATTGCTTGTTCCTTGAATGCTTTAGAGAAACAAATTACTCAAAAGTCAGAAAGCAAGGCTTTAAGAGCAAACTACCTGCTTTTCACCAGGTTCTGATGGCCAAGAGCCTGTGGTAAATAACAGAAGGAATATGTTCAGTAGAGAAGATTGCTGTACTAAGACCCTCCCTCCCATGCATGAATGCAATGACAAGGCAGTAGTAAGAATGTCAAGGGATGTCTTAACCAAACTGAACTTTGCAGGAAAGAAAAGTTAGCTTTTCTAGGTATAAGAAGCCTTTCTTTCATAAGCACCATCCTTATTTCATAAGCAGGTTCCAACTGTATCACCTAGAGTTCAATTTGAAATGAATCAGAAGTGAATCACAGAGCACTGACATCACATGCTCAGTGACTAAGCTACTGAGAACACGAATAACTTCTTGTAAACTCCCTTAAGTCTTCCAGTGATTATCAAAATGTAGCACCAAAAACAATGCAGTGCAAGAAAGTATCAAGCAATTGCCAGAAGTTAAGTGCAAAACTGAATGTGGTGGGTTGCTTTTCCCATGTGCTACATGAAATTCTTCAAGATTTCTGCTATTTTTTTTCTAGTAGTTTAAAGAAGATGTGTGGGGATGGTGCTATAAATGTCTGCAAAGATTATTAAATCAACATGTGATCTGAAAAATGAGGGAACTTATGTTTTTAAGGTCTCATCAAGGTTTCAAAGACCTTGATGAAATACACAGACATGTATGAAATATGCAGATACATGTGAGAGTACATGGTAGAGTTTAGTGATTGAAATGAAAGTCATAAGTCAATGTATCTGCCCCACATATGAGGCACAGTACTGGAAGATAATTTTCAAATTGCCTGAAGCAACCAAAACTAAATAAAATATTTCATGAGTATTTTACAGATACTCCCTGGAAATTCCCTTTACAAACAGGAAACAGTCTGTTTCCCTTCAGCTTAAAACTTAAGCAACCCATAGTAGCCTTCTTACTCCAGACTTACTATTTCTGTGTTGGAATTTGACACCCTGTAACTAGAGCAAGTCATTAACTCAAAAACATTTGGTCAGAATCAGATTCATAAGAAGCCACCATCCTCCTTATCAGTTATGACAGCATTATTGAGGGTCAGCAAGCAGATTTAACTTAAACTAATTTTTTAACTCAGTTGATGAACTCAGTTGATGGCAGATGTCAGGGCTAGGTGCCAATATATTCTATTCTGCTGCTCCCATATAGAAACAGCTTTCTCAAAATCATGCTTCAGAACTAGTTTAATTCGTTCTTAAAGTTCTACAGTGATGAGGACTTCACTTTTGTAGGTGACTTATTCCAGTGCTTGAGTTTCTCTATCATTTGAGAGTTCTCCTTTCTGTCTAACCAAATATTTCAGGCAACTGCTTAAGCCCACACTCCAGTAGACATAAAAAAATTTTCTTTATCTTATCAATATATTTTCTCTGTTTAAGGGTTGCACCCCTCACCTATTTTCTGAGCTAAGAAACACCGAATCAGTAATTTTTTTATTCCTCAGAGGCAAGGTTTTCTAGCTCTGTGATCAACCTTGGTGTTGTTTTCTGAACCCTTCATAGCTTGTACCATTAGGAAGAAAACCTGAATACAGTGCTACAGAGGAGAGCTTAGCACTAGAGTTAGAATTTTATTCCTAATATCCTTTACATAATACCTTTATATACACCTACACTTTAATGTAAGTAAATGTGCATGTAGAATGTATATACAGAAAATATGAAAGTACAAACATCCCTCCATGCACACACTTACAAGTTTCTGCAGCGATACAATATCATTAACTGTAATTAGTACCATTTTCAGTTTTGAAGTCCCTCTTCACAATGAGATACTTTTCTGCAGAAATACTGTATATGAAGGACTTTACTGTTTTTACAACTGATTACTCTAAGTAGAACTTTGCACTCATCCTTAGTGAATTTTTCCTTGTTTCAAATCATTATCTTAAGTGCTTAATATCTTCCAGAATATCTTTCAGAAATTTTTCCTTGTTTCAAATCATTATCTTAAGTGCTTAATATCTTTCAGAAATAATATAACTTAATAAGAATGTCCTTATAAAGATGACACAGTAATTAGTTAATAGAATGCTTTTTTTTTTAGCTTTAGCTGCAGCAGAAAGCAGGTGGAATATTGAGCTCTCCAGCTCACATTTAATCCTATGCAGGGTGATGGTATTCCCCCTTGTGCCACAAGAGTAACATGATGTTTAGCAGACAGCACGAAAAAACTCAGGGAATTGCAGCAAAGTTTTGGTTTCATTTTTTTGTGTCTTTTTAAATTGGCTTATTGTCCATACATCCTTGCAACTATTGAGTTTTACATAAATTTATTTACACAAGTAATTGATCTTAGGAAGAAAAACTCCAAAACTAAACCTAGAAGAAATCAGTATTTTCCTGAAAGGAAAGAACTGCACTACTTTGTGATCAATCCTGCACCAACAGCTCTCTAAACAAGCCAAGTAAACCTACATGTTAGAAGCAACTCCATAAACTTGGTGTTTTTTTCAAGTCTACTCCCTTTAAACTTCCTACAGAATAGAGAGGGGAACCCACTTCTTCTAAATACTTCCAAATACAGTTCTTCCAAATACTCATAAACAATGCAGATACATCCAAGACAAAAGTGAGGATAATATGCATCCAAAAAGAATAATAACACTGTTTTGTGTGAGGGTAGGGAACATGAAGGTAAAAAAATCTCTAGGGAAAACCATTACCTCTCTCAGAAACAGCTTTTGGAAAGCTAAACTTGCAGAAAGAGCTCTAGGTGGGTAATTTGAAATGAAAACAAGGAGGTAAAAGCTCTTGTCAAAGGCAAATGGGATGATTTTCAGAAATTAAAATGTACTTTGCGAGAAACCAAATGCAATGTGGGTGGAAAGCATTCCATTAGCCTTGGAAATTCAGATGAGGTACACAGAAGAAGGTAAAAAGTTTGCACACACGGACGCACACCACATATCGTTCTACTGCATGTTTAAAATATAGATTTTAGCAAATTTAGATGTGAACTTTTTAATAAAATAGTCTTTTTTTCCAAAGCCTACAAAACATAATTCAAATATTCAAGACTTTTTCCAAAGCTTTAAGTCATGATACTGGAGCCATGTGAATTTTTTGAGCTGCAGGCAACTCTTGAATAATTCAAGTGTAACGCTTGGCAACACAGCTGTAGTAGCATAGGCACTGATGGATAGGAAAAAACAGACTCCCAGAACACAACCAGAAACTTCTGAAGCCAGTGTCCCTGTCTGACCACTGAACCCAGATGTGTGCTTAACCCTTACACTGCAGTGTTCTACAACAAGCTTCCCTCTAACTGCGTGATTGATCCTAGGGCAGCTAGTCATCACATCCAAGGAAGCATGAAGCCTGTCCCACCCAAAGGTTCAAACTGCAACACACTAGCAGACACCAAACTGCTTGCCTTTCAAGGGCTTGAAGAAGCTGCAGATGTCTTGGGTCCCACTTCCTGACCTCGATTTTCATTACTGCTGCATGTTCCAGCTCTAATCCTGTTCTAATATTCCTCACTTACCATTTCACTTACGTACCTAAGCTTCCTTGTCTTGGCTTTAACTTTAGGTATACTTCTGAAACTGGTGTTTACAGACTATGGCAACTTAACTTCTAAGCCAGCAGCTGGGGGTGCCTTCTCACACCCCACCAGCAAGGAGGCTGGAGGGACACAGCCAGAAGAGCTGACCCCAAATGACCAATGGGATATTTCATGTCTTATCACATAATGCATAGCATTTAAAAACAGGCTGCAAGTTTGTCAGGGCTGCTGTTGCTTGGGAACTGTCTGGGTATCAGCTGGCTGGTGGTGGTGGGCAATTAGAATATTTTGCATTGCTAAATAAAAGTTATACTGATTTTTCCTGAAGTTATATTTAGAGGCATGAAGATAGAATTTGCAGTCATATCCCTGTAGTAAATATAAGTAAATAAGAGTCTGCTTTATTAAAAAAAAAAGTCCAAGTTTTCTTAATTTGATTTTATTGCTTACTTCTTGGCTTTGGAAAATTATATTGAAAAAAGAGAAGTCAAATTTGCTAAACAGAACTTTATAATACATATAAAGGTATCTAAAGTTCCTTTTCTTTGGGAATTTTTTTCACAGCCATCAGGTTAAAAAAGAAATCACTTTCATTTTGGTACAACCACAATTAACTTTAATAGTTAGCTAAACAGCACTTAAAATTCTCCAGAGCAGTAACTACTTTTCTGTTCCCACAATGTCATGCTTTCTACAGAGCAGTAATGACTCTTCTGTTCCCACAATGTCATTAATTGAACATTAACATAGTTTCTGTTGCCAAGCAATACTAAGGTTTCTGCACTGTACTTGACCAAATACAACTCAGATTACTTAATACACAATGATCAACAGCATTTTCACACAGAACAGCATCGTGAATAAAATTTAACTACTTGGGGGGAGGGGGATTGGAGACCTCAACATTCAGCCCAGGCTTCAAGAGCAAGGGATAGAACCCTGCAAGTTTGTGCAGCATGAGACAAAAACAAATGATTGTTCAGGCAAACCTGAGAGGAAAAAAGCAAATGTCCAAAGTTGCATTCTGTGGGTGTGCGTATGCCTTGAAAGAATTTATTGCCTTTGAATAAGAATTCTATATTAGAATTTGTTATATAATAAATTGGATAAAAGGATAAGCTCAGTAATTGAACTGTGATTGTTTTAGTAGTTAATTGTATGTTTGAACAAGACTGGAAGAACGTATTTATGTTAACAGTAGAGTGGGTTTTTCCAAATAACTGATATGGGAAAAACGGATAGTCTTCATTTTTTCTGTATTTTAGAGGAGAAAATGCCTACAGCCTTAAAGAGTGAGCTCTAACTTTCCTGTTTTGCTGTTTGTAAGATGGATGCAATATGTAGCTGACTCTCAAAGAATTCCTAAGTCTCAATATGTTTTTGCATTACATTGATATGAGCAATATAAAAATATTATCAGTTCATGTAACTACACAACTCAATAATGTAGTTATTTTTTATTACAGAAAATGTGTACTATGATTGACTTGGACCATTGTAGGTAGCTTACACCTAAGAGACCACCAGCACCTTTGTGAGATTTTTGATTTCTATCAAAACAATTCCATGACATCTTTCATCCAGATTAATTTCCAGTGTTTCTAAGGTTTGTTTACACACATCGCTTTAGCACACATTGAAGCAAAAAGCTATTTTAGCACGGATCAAGCACTGCAGAACAACTTAACATCACAACCTACTCCTAGACCTAGCTATCTATGACTATTATGACCATTAGAAGTTGCAAATTGCATTAGTTTCACATAAATTCTATTAAGAACATTGGTAATCTTTGAAGTTGTAATTTTCCACTTCCTTTAAGTCCTCCATGGGTTAAAATTGACATATATGTATAAACAAGGAGTTCCACTGCAAACAGTTTATCATGGATGAGATTTCACACAGAATTAAGCTACATGGTCTTAAAAATATTTTTGTTGCTTTCCTAAGGCCCTTCTCTTCAAAGAAACCAAACACAGGGACCCTGTGTACTGTGACATGCATTTGAAGATGATACTTCTTGATTTCTTTTTAACTCAAGTGTTTGAATGGTAGGATAAGCATAAATCATCCATATGCTACAGCAAACATACTTCCAGCACTCAAATGTAAGAGGCAAAGAGTAAGATCTTGTACTCAGAGGTTAAGGACAAGAACACCTTCATAACAATAACATCTTCAGCTCTCACAGAACTTTCAGCTTTTAAATGATCCTCAGACTTTTTTACAAATACATAAGTGAATAAATAATGGCTTTCAAATGCACTCTTGATATTGTTTGTTAGGTAATTCTAGGTAACATTTCAGGACTTTACTACAGACAAAACAAGGAGATCTCAAATTGGTACTATGTTGAAGACAAATTTTGTCCTGATTACAACAGAGTCTTTAAACACCTGTAAAAACAATTTAAACAAATGTTTTGCATGGGCAAGGAAAAGGTCCTCTGACCCTACAAGGTTTATAAGCTTGAATACATGCTAAAATAGCTCATTCGATCTTTCAAAGGTATGTTTGTTTAAAAAAACAAGCAGTCTTAAACTTTACTCTAGATTAAAAAAGGTAGATTTATAAGATAAAAATAGACACAGTCAAGGAAAGAAACAGAGACATCTTGCCATGCACTAACATATTGTGAAGTTACAAAAAAAAGAAAATTTTCTAGATTAGAAATTGACTTCACAACTCATATTCAGAACTTCAAATTCACAGTAGCATGAGGATACCCCATGGTGACAAATGTCATGGACATTTAGCAGATATAAAATTAACAAATTAGATATCTAGTGAAGTGAACACTGGTAATACATTTTTCTCTCTGATCTGTAACATTTTCTAAACTAAATATATGTTATGCATTTATGTAGTCTCACAAAATTACTATAAGAACTAGACAAAAAGGGATGGCTGTGCTGCTAAGCATATGCTTCCTGTGTCCTACTGACCTGCCAGCAAACTAGACCCTACTGTGCAGGTTTCAACAAAGCTGAGTGCCTTTACAACTAGCAACAAAAGAGGGGACAAAGCCATATTGACATTCAGAGAACTGTCCGCCAGTCAAAAGTACACTTTTTTCCAGGCATTTTATATACTACATAATGGAAAAAAAATGCAGGGGCTTAAAGTCACTGTTCCATGTAAAATTCCACACCAGAATCACAGTCACTAATGAAGATTTCCTCCAGAATTTTCTCCCTCCTGAAGTTGTCATATTTCAGACCAAGATCTATTAACTACTTCTTTGCTACCCTGAACTTACAACTTAAGCCATTTTGTTGCCAATGGAAAATCTACTTTTAATTACCTCTTTATGAGCTTTTTGTTCAGGATTAATATATGATGTAGAGTATCTAACTGAATCTAACCTTTCTACAGTGACTGTCTTCTCTATTTTTTTAATTATTTTACCCTACTTTCTGCTCTTCCTCTCTATGCACTCTTCTCCCTTCTTTCTTTCTCTTTTGGTTCCCTTCTTTTCTAAGGCATGTGATGCATTTATTTGTGCTCTACAATTCTTCTTGTCAATCCAGATCATAGCAGTAACACTATCCTGTAGCTACTTATAATGTTGGGAGGTCCTCTGAGACATATTTTGGAACATGTTTTAAATCACTGTCCTGTGTAACCAAATCTCTTCTCTTAAAACTGGTGAGAGTGGTTTCAAGTCTCTACAGATCTTCTCCTAAGGACCAATATTCCTTTCAAAGACACTTCTCACCTTCAATCTCTCTTCATGCTATTTTTTCCCCAAACTCTTGCCTTCACTTACATCCTTGCTTTTTTGTTGCCTTTACTTTTGGCCACTCATTTGCAGGATGATTCATCTTCATCACCCTGATTCAAACTTCTATGGGACTTGAATAAACTTCTACTTTTAGTATCTCCTCATCATGCTGTTGAAGAAACACTGGTATGACACTACTCTTTCAGATGTAGTGACCACCTGCATGACTTCAAACTACCTCTTAAGACCCTCACTGTTTCTGTTGCTGAGACACATGCCTGTCATTCATCAGTCCAAGCTAAAGAAGACCACGTTTGAGAGGTGAAAGAGCACACAGAATAATCATCCCAAAGTAGGAATTTAAGTTAACTGCACTGACTAAGATTTTGGATTAACTTGGCTCTCTGGACAAAGTCTTTCTACAAAACACCTTGGAATCCATTTACAATACTGCAGTAAAGTTTAGTTGTCTCAATTTTAATTTCAACTTAGCATATCCCCTTCCTCCTTTTTCTCCTAATCCATGTTCTCCTTACATACCATTGTTGACAGCAGCCTCTCTTACACTTTTTGCTTTTTCCAAACTTGTATAATTGAGTCATGAATATAAACTCAGTTGCATCCATTACAGAGGAATTGTATTTGTATGCATAACATCAGCAAGTGCAGTATAATGCTAACAAGATGCAGTATATACTCTGAAATGTGACACATCACCATCTCTGTCTACTGCCTCTTGTTCTCCTTAAGACTAGACAGCAAATGAATCAACAGCTCTTTCCAGAGAGTAAACTTTAATTGTACAATGTCCTGGGGGGTTCTGTACTTTAAATATTTGAATAAAACTTGCTCATATCACAATAATGACTTCATAAAAAATATAAAAAATATAGGTCAGCATATCCAAGACTGAAGATATAATCTCAGCCTAAACAGAACTATTAGCATAGAGGTTAGAAGATTTCAGTACTATGCATGAGAAGAAACTCACTCAATCGTTCAGATTTCTTGTAATTATTCTGCAGCTATGCTTTTTTCCTACCATTTTTCTCCCTGCCCCCAACCCTCTTCAAAATCTCAAAGTTTTTTTCATCTCTTTGTTTATTGGCACAATAATGTGAACGAGTTTTGCACTGGTTTTGGTGACAGCTACAAGAGCCTTCTTTAATAAAGTTCATTATGCAGGTTATCTAGTGTAGTAACAGTTGTATTTTTATTTAAATATCTTAATGGGAAGTTCCAACACAGCATAAGAACATGTGTAATTTCATAGAAGATGTATAAATACAGACAATGCTATGAATTGTCCAATTAAGGGTCTAAACCTCTGCAGCACACACCAGGATGCTAGCAGTCCTTAGTGAGTTATAATGATGTTTGCTGATACACTACAATTCACCTTGCTCAACTTAGCTTGACAAGGATCAAGAAAACCCTATCTAGAGGACTACAGTAAATTTTCTAGCTGAAGTGTGAAACCCTTAAGAAAGACTCGCATGTGTAGCTTAGGTACACTTGCTTTTCTTTGTTACCTTAGTCCTTTTAATATACTGATACTCAGGAAGCTGAGAACACCTAAGCATGTCTATATTGCTATACAGAGTATTAGCCAAAAATAATCACCTACTCAGGGTTTCACCTGCACTGCTTTAAATCAATCACTTCAATAACTATACTAGATTTTTATAATGTTACATTTATATTACTGTTTTTTCATAAAAATGTGGAGACATTAATATTGGTCAAGTAGTCAAAATATTACAACTACCTGAAGGTTTTATTTTTTAGACATTTTATCCCCCTCCTATTGAACTGAAACTCACAAAAATATCAATCAACATTTGTGAGGAATTAGGGCTTTATAGAAGTTCAGCGTCTTTGTAATAATGAATTGGGGAAGAAAAGAAGCAAAAAAGAAACAAGTCATTACTAACAATTACATGTTTTACCAGCTTTTCTCAGACATGCATTTCTCTGCACGTGATGATTAGAAGGCTTTAAAGTTAAAAAAAAAAAAAAAAACCAAAACAAAAAAACCCCACAACCTCATTTTAAACAAATGTGAAGGATTAGTCATTGTTTACACAGTATTTATGCACTGTACCAGTAGATCAGCACGATGTGTTACTATTTAACTATACAGATAATTATTTTAGAGCTGAGTGGGGGGGTCAAGTACATTTATCTTCTAAGGACTACTCCTGAAACTTTGCCACAGATACTTTGGGAGTAGCTCAAAGCACTGAAAGATTCAGCATTAACAAGCAGATGTGCTACTTACAGGCAAATTATTCAGAATCACTTTAAGTGTCTTCAGTAATAACATATTTTAATAATATTGAATATAAACACATTTACTAATGAAAAAGTTGGAAAAGGAAACTACAGATACGCAGCTTAGGCAATGGTTACACTTATCAATATTTCAATTCCTATTGTAAAAAGACAAATGGATAACCAATCAGTTAAAAAAAAAGGTTGTGATTTCTGTTTGAATTCTTTCTCTTTTATAAAGAAACATCTTTAAATCTATATTGATAATGCAAAAAACAATCCAGTGTTATCTCACCTAGCTTAAAAATTGCCCTTCTTGTTTAAAAATGTTTGATTGTTAAATGTTGCTTACGCGCATTATGAGAATGTTATTGCAATATGCAAAGATATAACGATTAATTGCTAAAGTTTAAAAAATTGGTACTGAAAGGAAGAGTGAAACAACTCTTAGATGTGTATATGACTGGAATTTGTCTGGTTCCCTCAAAAAGAAGCAGTAGTTACTCTAATGTCTCAGCATATATTACACACATCTGCCTAAACACATCCATCAACCAAAAAATACAATCACTTGTAGAATGGACAATTCTCAGTTAACACCTTTCTACTCCACCAATAAATCTATTTAATTCCCTACTAAGGGATTTAAACATAGCCAGGACAGAAACAAATTAATTTAAAAAATTAAATAATTTTAAAAATAAATTAAAAACCTTCAGGCACTCACCAAAAGAGTGAATGCAGGTTTCAAGAAGGTCTTCCAAAGTGGCTCCTTTGGCCAGGTGCCCCAATGGCACCATCATGACCTGAGTATGATTTGAGAGGCTGGGACAGTGGCTGGTCTGCTGCAGCTCCAGAGCTGATTCAGGGGCAGTGTTGCATGCTTGGGCAGGTTGCCTAGAAGAAAACACAATAGTGAAGTAAATAGAAGAAGATAGAGTGGCAAATTTTACACTGAATGGGAAAGGAGGAGAGATTTAAAGGACAATTAACTCCTTCTAGTTAGGGTGCTGAAAAACATAACCCTCCCACTTAATATGTACACCAAAGGGACTGCTCAGTAAGTAACTTTTTTTTTTTTTTCTGCTAAATGTCAGTTGCAGTGCACATGGTTATAGAGCTCCCTGAATGATCTATCAGGATTATCAGATGTCTTGTTGGGGAGTATGCAATAACCTACCGCCAGATGTTTGTGTGCCCACCAAAATTAAAGGAGAAAAGAAAAACCAAACTATTGTTCACATTGGAAAACACCAGACTAGCTTTATTAATATAATTTGAAAAGGCACTGTTAAGTAAACAAAATAGAGGAATATTTCACAGTCAAAACAAATATATTAGTTTGCAGCTATTCTATGCTATACAATTATTTCCTGTCAAGCTGTTTTAAAACACTATACATGAACAAATAAATGTATTTAATAGCAATTGTAAATGAGACCAAAGTAAAGCACATATCTAATTTTAGTCTTATGTTTTGACCATATAATACCTTCTACTTCAAGAATGAGTATGTTTATGGACAATATTAGAGGCTATTCATTGCTTGCATCAAAGTTCATATTTCTATATGAAATAGCAAACTGGAACAATATTGTATTTATTGAGGAAAAGTGATGAAATGTATTTGCCTGCAAATACCAGGAACCACTGCAAAATCTGACTTGAGAGTATAACCATACAGTTCACAAAAGAACCACAAGCACTGCTGTTTCAATAAAACTTGGGTTTATTTCAGGGACTCCTGAAATTTCAGGGATTCTTTGGGTTTATTTCAGACACTCCACAGCCTTCCTAAGCAAGTGACTCCAGCGTCTTTAACCTGCTTTCTTAAGCTTTCAAATAACTTTTCTTGGAACACTACGCAAGACTCTGTTATAATCAGCTGACAGTCCCAGGCAGAAAAGGCATGGAAATTCCCCCAGTGTGTGTATTACATACAGTCAGTATGTAGATGTACATATGTACATACAGAAGTACATTCACCGACATCCCCGAATAGGCACTCCTGCATGAAGTTAAAAATATGCATGCCTTACGAAGGCTGACTGGACCCTACCTAATCCCCGTGAAAGTCCAGCCCTATCCTTACCTTTCTGTCTCTCCTGAATGCTGGGAAAGCCACGAAACTGACTCCGGTGTCATTTACAACCCAACACTGAGCCCAGGCCTCCATAGTTTCAAATTCAGGAAAACACACGCCTGACCCTTCAGAGACAGCAACCATCACTGAGCTCCTCCGTAGTTAGGCTGACAGTAGCTGACATGCAAATGTTCCCTTCCCCCTTTTTCTCAATTTCCCTCTTAGCTTTGTGATCTGACTTCCTGTTCTCATATAAAAAGAACAAGGGCCTGATCAGCTTTCAGTATTTTCCTTTTACGAGCTTAAGCTCCTCTCCTAGCTTTATTCCACATTTATTGAAGCGCCTCTTCAACACCGGGCAGAGGATCCCAGCAAGTAGTACCGAAGTAGGAGTTAAGGCAGAAGATATTTCAGGCTTTGGCAACGCCCGGGAGAAAACCTGAAGTTTCGACACGTGAAAAAAGTTTGCAGTAATACTGCGGCCGACTTGGCCACGCCGGACAGGCAAAGCTCAGCCGGCGGCAGCTCTGGTTATTCCTTAGAACACATGCTCTGGCAGCAGTCAGCCGACACGACAAACAGATGAAAGCGGGATTGAAGGGCAGCGGGGAGAAGCCCGCCCCGCATTCCCACTGTACGCCCTTGGCGGTGCGGAGGACATCAGAAACTAGCGGCCGGACGTCCTCTGGCGAACTGACCCCGGAGCAGGTGCCGCTTCCCCGGCGGGGCGGTGCCAGCCGCGCTCCCGGCCCCGGGCCGGGCCGTGCCGCAGGTACCCGAGCCCGTGCGGGGGCCGCCCCTGCCGCTCCCGCTCTGCCGACACCGAAACGCGAGGCTCTCCAGCCCGCGCTGCCCGCCTGCCCGGCGCGCACCGCATCCCAAAGGGCGAAACAAAATCCTCCCCCGCGCACCGCCTCCCGCCCTTCTTCCCTCTCCCTGTCCCACTCGGGAGGGCCGCGGCCGGCCCCCGCAGAAGCACCCCGTGCCCCAGCGGGCACCGCACCGCACGCTGCCAGGCGCGGCGGCGGGACACCGACCCCGGTACCCTCCGCCGCCCGGAGGGGAGCGACCGGGGGCATAAAGCAGCACGGCAAACTCACTGGTTTTCTCTCCTCTTGCCTAGGGTCCCCATGCCGGCTGCAGGCGCAGCTCCGCCGCCCGGCCGGCCGTGCCAGCAGCGCAGGGAGCGGGGCTGCGCGGGGCGGAGGAGGCCGGCTGGAGCGGCGCGGCCCCGCGCATCGCCTCCTCCCGCTCCCGCCCGCCTCGCCGCTCTCCGCTCCCGTCTCGCCTCGGGAGGAGTCTGAAACCCAGTCAAGTAGGGCAGCGACGGCGGCCGCCACCCGTGACGAGCGCTGGCGAAGATCTTATCGGCAGGAGGAAGTACTGAGATGGGGCTGCTCTTCTCTGAAGCCGCCGGCTTTACCAGGTACCCACACGCGCTCCCAGCCCGGCTCTGAAGCCGCCACAACTTTTTTCCACGGCACCGCCCCGGCCCCGTAGGGAAGGACCTGCCCTCCCCTCCTCCCTGAGCTAGCTGCTTCCGAGCCGCGGGGGCTCAGCGGAGCTCGCCCGGCCGCGGCTGCAGCGAGGGCCGAGCGGCCGGCACGGCGCCTCCGCACCCAGCCCCAGCGCGGGGCTCACGGGGAGGGGCCCGGGTCGTGCGGCTCCCCCCGTGGGACACGCGGCTGGCTCACCTGGTGAGCCTCTGTGCGATGTTGCGGTGGAGGCACAAACAAAACTGATGTGCTCACGTTAATGATTGCCATTTTAAAGGCTTGTCCGGCACCTTACGTTCTCCCTCCAGTTTAACTGAAGAGTAAGGAAAAGGGACCCCAGTGGGGTTTTTTTTTTTTTTCATGGTTCTTGTAGGACGTTTAGGAGTTTCTGAAAGCTCTTCCAACTCAACGTTGTCAACTTTTCTGCTTCTGAGAAGAAATGGCCAGGCAAGAAATCTGAAAGGGCAAAGTCACCCTATCTTGTAACCTAGATTTGCCCAAATGGTCTTTTTTTGAGAAATACACTCAAGACAGCACTACAAAATACAGGGTCCTAGAGATGCTGCATTATCAAGACCTTGTTTTAGAGCTCAGTTTATGTTTTTAAACATTACTTAGTCATCATAATGCCAATGTGCCTCACACCAAGATTCAGACAGATTTCATAAACTGATTCTTTAAATTTAAGACTAACTGACAAGGTTCAGCTATTCAAAGTAATCTTCTACCAACAATCAGGGCACATTTCTCTTCAGTTTTCCAAAATTATCAATTTTGCTCACTGGCTTTTCTCAGGGGCAGTGATAAGTACAATTATCTCAACAGGGACTGGGGCAACCTGACTTCTGCTTTGCTGAAGAATTCCAGCTTAAAGGAAAACCCCTACATATTCCTGGCAATACATTCAGTAGGTGACATTCTTTTTAGTAAGATGTAAGCTCATTCCTAGCATGGAGCTTGAAGGTCACTGTGGTTTAAGAAACACAAATACATTAATATGTATCCAAGGTCACATATCATCTGCTCTCTGACAGTTGTGTTGTTAAGCCAGTCTCCTGCTGAATTGTACTTCAGAGAAGTACATCCCAGCCATTTTTGCTTTTTCTTTAACACATTTTCCTTGAGAACTTCATATGTATGCATACATACACAAATAGATGGAGGCTTGACAGAAAGAGTGCTTTCTGGCTACAGTACACAATCTAATGCAAATATTCTGTTTTAATTTATATGCTCAGACAGCAGTCTGCCATACTGATCCTTGAATGTGACATCTTTCAGATGAAATGGTCTCCTAATGTAAAGGAGATTCATGCCAGGTTTGTTTTCTCAGAGGATCAGATACATGCTCTATAAAGATTGAAGATATTTCTTCTATTCTCAGACCTCCAATCAGTAGTTAATTGCTTCAAAGTATAACTTACGATACAAAGGCACCGTGCTAACAGGGTTGCAAGATGCTAATGGCTAGGAGGGACCATAGTGCTCCCAAGGGAACATGACCAGCTAGGTATTTTTGTACTCATGTGCTCAAATTCCTATAAATTACAGTAGTAACTTATAAATTGGATTTTACCATCAGAACTAAGTGAAAGAACCATATTACTGCTTCAGCTCAAGCTAGATCTTTGGAGTTCCGTTGTTCTTCAAGATACGCTTTTTCCCCTCCAAATTACTGCAAGTCCACAAACATAGGTTGGTCCTGAATCAGAGTAAAAGTAATTTTCTGAAAGCTGTGCTTTCATATCTATTTTAAGCTTATTCAGTTTGCTATTTTTCCTGGGTCCATACCTGCTCTTTACCATGGGCAACTAATGGAGCATGTACTACTATACCATACAGTGGGTTAAACACAAAAACTAATCTAGGCAAAAAAAAACCCCAAACCCCTCAGATAACCTAAATAAAAACTATACATGTTCTGCCATACAGTACTAATTATTTAATTAATTTCACCCCCCAATAATGTTAACTCAAAGCCTCCACCTTCTTTCCAGCAGTGCTGCTTTCCTGCTTGCCAATACTCAGCCTATATTGGTGCAAGGGTCTCTTCCTCCCTAGGTGCAGGACTGTGCATTTGTCCTTGATCAGTCCATCCCTCCAGCCTGTCTAGGTCTCTCTGGATGGCAGCTCTGGCCTCAGGTGTACTGAATTGTCATCCCAATTTGATGCTGCCTGCATCAACTTGAGGAGAGAGCACTGAACCAGCTCCCCCAGCACTGCTCACTGCTGGTCTCCAGTTACAGTAAAACACCTACTACCTGAGCCTGACCATTCAAAATGCTTTTTACTAGTGTGTATCTAGTTGCCCATCCATTCAGGTTTCCTAAACTGAATGCAATAGTAGTATATGAAATCATGTTGAAAGCTAAAATTTACTGAACCTAAAAACCAGCAACATTTGGAAATCTGTGTACTTTTTCCCATGTTATACTACCTGGTCCAATAAAAGGCAGTATCTATACCTAAAAATCTTGTCCTGACTGTGTCTTAAGCCACTACAGTTGCAACAGTGTAACCATGTAGAGAGGTCCTTAGAAGACTTGTGAACTTCAAAATTCATGTCTTATGTGTATGGTTGATACTGCCTTTAACTATAAACTAAGATATAATTTCTTTCATAGCACCTCTGCTTCAATTTAAATCATAGTATGGATAGTAGTAGATATCATTTCTTTCATAGCACCTCTGCTTCAATTTAAATCATAGTATGGATAGTAGTAGAGGCAAATAAAGAGGCATACTGGTGGGAGTAGCCATTTTCAACTGCTTTGGTTACGGAAGTTAGATGGCTTGTAGTCACTAGGGAATGAGGATTGGAGAAGTAAAATTATTGTCTGATGACAGAGATAATTGTAAACTGCTTGTGCATCTACTATGGGCTCTAGAGAGTTCTTTGCCTTTTAAGTGATGATGCCAAAAAGAGCTTTCTATACATTTACTTGCTGTATTCCTCAGGTGCTGACTGGTCATTCTTTTAGCTGCAGAAATTGCAGAAACTTGAGCATTTGGTAGTGAAAATTAAATAATAACCACGTTCTTCAATCATTCAAAGGACTAAGTAATGCTAATTAGTTTTTTGTAAAAAAAAGTCCTCATGGTCACATTTTGAGTACTACAACTTGTGTCCCTTCCCTTGTGCATCTGCTCCCCCTTTTTTAAATAGGAAAAACAACTCTCACTGTCTTTCACAATAAGCAATAAAGTATCTTTTTAATGCCGTTGTATTGGTAAATATGTATCCAGTTGTTTAATAAAAAAAAATAATTCCATATGTGCTTGTGAAAGTGTTCATATATTCCAGGAATGCACATGAGCGCATGGTTTTGCAACCCAAATTAGAGGTTTTCTCATTCAGTCCAGGAAATTTGAGACTGATAGATGAATAAATGCATCAGGTAGTGCACACAGTACTCCAGTTTCATCAGTATTGTGACTGGGATTCTGAGCAGGGACGAATTCCCCCAAAACAGCCAAATTCCTGTGCCCTTTTTCTTCTTTTCAGATAAATCTTACAATATGAAGTGAGCCAGCACAGTAAAATTTAGATATTTCTAATTATTAATAACTTCAATGTTCCTTCTGTGTGCACTCTGGACTCCCTCACAGACTTTAAAAACAGTCATCAGGGAGTCTAAAATTTACTTTAAGAACTATGCCTAAGTTTATCATTGAGTGTATGTGCAGATAATTTGCAAGCCACTGACTGGCTAACAGTCTTGCACTATCAGCTATGTATAATTGAAACTTAGATTTTGTTGTTGCTTTTCATCAAGAAAATTTTAAACAAAAGTGGACTAAAATTCATTCTTCTAGTAAAATTTAGAAAAAGCAATGAACATATATCTTGATAATATATAAAAACATCAAGAGGTCTGCTGAGTTAGGAAATGTTACTAACTGGTGGCATTCTTCTGAGTAGATTCACACTGATTTGTATGGCTTTTAGGCTGAGTTCCCTTGCCTTTCTATTGATTCAAGATTTTGATATTTTGCTATTTAGGAGAATGCTGAAATACAGTAAACTGATCATCTGCCTACCTTGCATGAATTTCAGAAGCAGCACACAGTGAGGCAATATGCAGTGAAAGGTCACGATATTGCAAACTGAAATCTGAATTCTGTATCAAAAAAATCACATTTAATTCTGGCATCGGAGAAAGACGTAAGTTTTTATTTACTATAACTGAGTCAAACAGCATTGTAATCATAACTTTTATTTCCCTCCAGTAGTCCATAGCAAAGTAGCTTACTTTCTTTTATGATCTTTCAGAATAAACATATTTGGTCAGTTTTGATTTGGTTACTTACATATACATACAATTTACCTACTGATTTTGATAAGAATAGCACAAAACACCTTATTTCTTAAAATGCATGTGTATAAAGTATGGATAGATAAGGTGAAAAACAGCTGGTACACTTGAAATAACTGTTCAGAAACTCAAGACACAGAAAGGAAAAGCATAACAATACTACTAAGAATGCTTCTTTTTGGTTCACCATCTGATTTAAGAGAACAAAATAGCTACTTAAACAGGATGTAGATAACATCATCCCAAACTCCCTTTGTAAACATTTTCCAAGGAGACAGTGATTAGCTACTTCCTTTACAGGATATCTCTTGGTCAGCGGCAAGAGGCCAGACATCACTCTCTAGAAATATACTAAGTGTATTGTTTAAACATATTAAAACTGGTTTCACTGTTAAATTGTTGTGGATATAACAGTCCCTTTGAAAGTATAACAGGATGAAAGCTGGGCTCACAGAAGTGTTGGGGTTTGGTTTTTTTAATGTAATGTTTACTTAATTTTTTTCTAAAATTACACTGGTCCTTCAAGTTGGAAAGAAATGTAGACATGGTTTCCATGTGCTTTGTTTCTGAAGAGCTGCTTCAAAATTTCCAAATTTTGAGTGGACAAAATTTAATTTTGCTGCTGCAGTGTTCAAGATCAGTGATAATAATTTTGCCTTTGTTATTTGCAGTGACAAAGTAGGTGGCAGGGATTGTGTGAACAAGTAGGAGTGACAGCTCCTTCTGAGTGTGAAGTCAGAAGAAAGGAGTTGTCCTCATAAGGGTTTCAGAGGACATGGGTGTGGTGAGTGGTGTTTCTCTGCCCTTTCTGATTTCATCTGCAGGGCAGGAACCTTTTCCAAGGGGAGTTCACCTTGAAATGCAAGGTTATGCTGATTTGAACTGAGCATTGAATTGAATGCTGAAAATGCAAGGGAACATGATATGCCACATAGACAAGCCACATTCTTCTCTTCTGAGGGACTCCTGTTCCATCACTTTAAAGGAAAGGTTCTTTGCTCTTCTCACCAGGTTTTGCTTGCCCCTCTCTGTCTCTCTGGTATGCTCATTATGTGAGTCAAATGGAGACGAAAGGGAAAGAAGAAGATAGAGAAGGGGATGGAAGGAAGAATATCTTCCCACAAACCCATTCCAGCAATTCATTGAGCCCATGGTTCTGGAGGATCAGAAGGAAGCAGAACAGGCTAAGAAGGTGTGGTTACAAGTAACAGTGGCTGCCAAGGGCTGGCTCTCTTCTGCTGTTACTGGTACAAGAACTAACAGTGTGTTGACTGTTATTTGAAAGGAAAAAGTAACCTTAGTGTGGGCTGCAAATGGTAAATTTACCAGCCACGTGTATGCATGAAGGGAAACATTAAGCTCTCTAAGACTCCATGTTTTTCTCATGTGTTCTCTTGTTCTCAGTCTGTATACTTATGGCTAGACCTGAAGGCTTTTTGTTCCACCTGCCCAGGAGGAAGGGCAGTAGACTGAGTAATTTAATTGTTGCCTTTTAAGTTGAAGAGAGCTGATATTTCATAATATATTTGGAGCGATTTAGAAAAAATCCTGAGAGTTTTTTCTAAGCTGTATACAAAACTTGTTACCCATCATGGTACTTTGTTGAATTTCTGTGTTGTCCCTGAAGAATATAATCAGGATAGGGCAGTACACTGGTCAGTCCCTATAGGTCTTATGGTTACGGTGAAAATACCTTGAAGAGGTGGGGGAGCAAAACTGTTCTCAGACCCTTTACAGGAAAATACTTAAAACTTTCGTTGATACCATCAAACTTATACTTACAGGAAGTAAATGTAAAACCTGTTCCTCAGTTTCCTAGATTGAATAGACACTTTGAAATAACTGCTGTTGGGAACAGGATCAGGAAGATTAATGCAATAAAGAAAATTTTAAGTAAGCAGAGAGATAATGGCTATTGGTGGTCCATCGTGGCTAAATATGAAAAGAATAGAGGGCAATTATGTAAATTTTCCTGAACTCCTCACATCCTTTCCTTTTCCCAGTTTTATACCTCCTTACATTTTTAACTTCAAAGCAATCTGTATTGTTTCCTGTTTTAAAGAACTGCTCAGAATAGTAATATTGTTAAGTATTACTGTCACTTTTTCTGGATTAGAAGCCCCATCTATTGTTCGCTTCAGTTTTAATCAGGGAGAGTAGCTGTAGCAGTACTGAACAAAATGTAATGGTGAATATATACCACTATCAGTGTTCAGTAGCATATAAATAATTGAATCATTTGAAGGTTTTTAAACAGCAATTCAGCAAATTTCATATATTGAAATGCACTCTCGTTGCAAAATGCCAAAGAGGGAGCTGAAAATTCATATGCTGAAAATGAATCTTGTTTGAAATGCATCCTTATTTATTAAGAGCTCCTCTAGGGGCAAGGGTCCTTGTAAAGCCCTAGACCAAATATAGTTAGCTTCAGGAACTTAGTCTCTAATTATAGGTGTCTCTGAATATCTAACTTAGAAAACAATGCACATTTGTCAAGATATGCCAAAAAATTTAATGCTAATATTTCTGCTTGTCAGTATACAAGAGGGTTAGGCAAAGTATCCAAAGCTTTTTGTAGCCTCAAGTAGAAGGTCTTTCAAAATTGTTAGTTTGCAGCTTTTTACTTTGCTTCTTCAGTCATCTCTATCCCAGCTGAAACCAGGACAAACGCTTCTGAAAGCTTCTTAAATCCTGTGGTATAAATATAAACAGTGAGGTCTTATGACAACCTGAAAATAATAAATTAGTGAAAGTTAGAGTTTCTGTTTCTGTCTGAAGAGTGATTGTGTGTGTTCTCTCTACCTATCTACCTGTCCTATTTTATCTCTTCTTTAGAATTTTGAAAGGAAGATCTGTTAATATTTGCTTAGGATGACTCACAGGTTAAAAAATGTGTGCTATTTCTTTGTCAAATACAAGCACATTTTAAAATTTGTACTTAAACTAAGTATTATCTTTAAAAGTTCAGAAAACGAAGAGCAGGGAAAAATATCGTCAGTAAACTGAGTGAATAAAGAGTCAGTGTAACTGAACTAGTGCTCATAATGCAGATCGGTTTATGTTGCTTTTAAGAGCATGCCACACATTATTATCTTCAGCATCAGTTACAGAATATTATTTAAGACTGTAGACAAAAAAGAATTTAATTCATAGTTCCCTAGTAGAACAATGACAATAAGGAAATTGTGCTTAGATGGACATACCAGATTCTATCAATATTCAAACCACTATTTAAAATAGTGGAAATATTTGTATTCAGATAGGAAAGTTGTTTAAGTGCTTTTGTCTCAGAATGTGGTTGGGACAATGAAAAAATAGTTCAAACTTTTAAACAGAATAGATCTGTAGACCCCTCGGCTTTTTTTGCAGGATAAGTGGCAAAAAAATAGATAGTAGCACACTGTAGGAGTAATTGCTGTTTGAGTTTTACAGCCTATGCTTTTTGCAAGCTTAATTCTTTCAATATTTTTCATACTTTGAAAAATTGCTTAAGGGAGTCTTCTAACTTGAAGCTGTTTAACTTTGCTAAATCTTTGTCAGTTTAGTTTATCATCCGTGGCCATATGGTGGTAATTTCTGATATTCTGACAATTTCAGTGTAGTTAATCACACAGAACCTGGGATAATTAAGGAACTACCAACATGATCATTTTACTAATGGCCAACTGTTCAGTAGGATTGATATCTTTTTCCATAGAGTATTCTGTCTTCCAAAATCTTTAGATCCAAGTTAAAATTCTCAATATCCTGACACAGCTGCTTCCTCGTTCTGGTGGCATCTAAGCTCTGTTTCTGTTCAGGCTAGTAAGCCCCCAACAATCGAAATCCATTGGCTATTTGTTCCTCTGGATATGTTACTTGAATCTCCCCTTCCCAAGCAAGTGTTCCGGTAGTTGGCAGTGTTTGTTTGTTTTGTGCATTCCCTGTGCACACAAGGTTTTTTAGTTATTGAATAGGAGAATGAGACCATCCTTCCCTAAATTCTGGCATTTAAGACATTAAGGTAAGATTTGAATTTTTACAAAGAGTGGAAGGAATTGAACATAAGCATCTCATAGAATGATATGAGTGTCAGAGCATTCTCTATGAGTGAGAGCATCTCTATTAGGGCTCCCAGTATCTCAGCACTTGAATTTAAATACTTTACAAGACCAAATTGTTAACTTCCCTTCCCTTTGAAGGGAATCTGTCTTCAGAAAAAATTCCATAACCTCAAATTAAAGGAAATGCCTCCTTCCACACCACAAATTATGTTTTAGGATATAATTTATCAGAAATAATGACCACTAACTGCTTTCATTTGCTCCCAGCTCAGAATGCAGTCTATGGTCAATCTGAGTAACTTTAGGTTCTGGATTCTGTTCCATGGCCAAGCACCTAAAGTGTCTTGTTACTGTTCATAACTGTTAGTCAACTCTGTGTTTCATGGTTAAGGTCACAAAAGAAAGCTTGTGGAAAAGCAAAACGCTGATTTTACCCTAAGAAGCTGATGTAAGTATCTTAACTAAGCCAGACATCCTCTTTAAAATATTTCATCATAATCCAATAAACACGCCTTAGGCATTCTGTTGACTTATGTTTCCATCCTTCCTTGATTACATCACTTTTTCACATTGCAGTTGTATTGCTACTGTTTGAAAGTACCACCCATTTAAAATGTGTAATCACAGTGATTGCACAATTACCTGTATTCATTACTATAGCAACAAGAATAAAAATGTTCCCTAGCCCATCCCACGTAAAAAGGTCTCTCACTACATTTTATTCTTATGCTGTATGACAAAATGGAAATTGTGTGCTTTGGTTTGATTGAAGGCTGCTCACAGTGAGGTGGAGGAACTGAATTATACTGCAACCCTTGTTTTAAAAGGGGAAATAAAATTTCTGACTGGCTCTGGAGTACTCAAATGAAACGTATGTACCTGCTCTCCATCACATCCTCCTGGCAGGGTATCTCACCAGCAGGACTTGTAAAGAAGTAAGTTCCAGCATGAGACACGTGCTCAAACCAAATATTCTGTTAGAAATTAAATCATTGCCTTCCTTGAGCCCCAGTGAGGCCTTGTCTGTGCTGATATTTTTGATTAGATCTTGCCTCATTATGGCATCTCAGATCACCAACATAGATATTCTCCATCACAAACTTCATCCCTGTTTTCATCTGTTTTGTCTTTCTTCCTTTAAGTACAGCAGACTCTGCTGTCACCAGTTCTACATCCAGAAGGAAAATCCAGAAAACTGATACCATCCATCCACGAGCAGTTATTCTAGTTCATTATTTTATTATGAATAATATTTTATTTGGCTTTCTTCCTTTAAGCCTCAGTTCATAATGTTGCATTGTTTTATGAGGTTTCATTTTGTTGTTGGGGTTTTAATTAATGAATTTTTTAATACAGAGGAAAACTAAAACATAACTGAAGAAAGTGCATGGTTTTGTTACTACAACTGTCCCTCTATTTTCACAACATTTGTATAACATTACCTTTGACACCAAGACTTTTGAATTACCTTCTCTTTGAGACCAATACTTTGTGTCCAATTTGATACAATTTGCCAACAGGTTCAAAAGTTACTACCAGGACCTGTGCAGCCACCCATACACACCCACCATGATTGCACAAGTTTCATTTCCTTAGCAAACCAGACTGAAAACAAGACACAAAACCAGAGAACTCAAAACTGTTTCTCCTAATCCAGTATATCCACATTCTAGCAAGTGATAAAAATGGAGTATTTAGTTTCCCCTGTAAGCTGTACGTGTAAAAAGCAGCTTCGTTGCCTGCTTATCGGGCTTAAATGCAGGAAATCCTTTGTTTGCTATTAGTCAGTTGTGTAATTTTGGTCAAATTCTCATCTCCTTCATCTCATTTCCCTTTTTGCCTGTTTAGAAACAGTATGGCCAAGGAGGAACAAGCATTTTGTCCATGTCTGTACAGTGCTTAGCATGCTGATGCCCATGAAAGACTCCAAAAATTAATTCATAGAGCAACATTCCTTTTGTTCATTGTTGTAAAATTAACCAAAACAGAAACAACATTCAGTCACAAAAACACCAAAAAATAGATCTGTTCACAGCTAACTTTTTGAAATCTTCCTGCAGATTAGAGGGGATTTGTTTATTGACTGGCCAAATTTAAGCTGGTACAACATTTTCTGGATAATTTAAAAGAAAAAAAATCAAATAAGCTTCTCCTTATGAAGAATTACTCTAAATTACTGGTTTCTTCTGCTCTTAAGCACCCTTCCTAAGGATTCTTTTCTTAAACAATTATTTATTTGACTATATAGAAAATGCCAAGATCCTAGGACGGAATTACTGTCTTTTTTTTTTTTTTCCTAACTTGAGATGAAAAACTATATTGAGAAATTCTGTCTGATTTTGATGTTACTGATGGTGCAAGTGCTGATAACTGAATTTTTAAAGTTCAAAAGATTACAGAAGCCTAGCTTACTCCATACCTTACTATAAACAGATCCAGGCATGGGTTCTTTGATAAAGTAGTAAGGGCACACCACACCCTACACCCAGTTATATCAGAAAAAGGGACAGGTTTTCATTCACACTGCTTCTCTGAGATGCTGTTTACCTCTGCTTTTCTTTCAGCACAGACTAAAACTATAGTTTTGTGCCTTAGGTTTAACAGCTATAAATAAGGGTTCTGTACTGTTAAAAAGCTGTTCTTGGTTTCACCATAACTGTTGTACTCTCATTTTGCATGAGAAATGTGTACCGTGCTTTGGACTAATACAACAGTGATCCCACAAAGCCTGTGCAAGTTATGAGGGACAGTCAATGAAACTTTACCTCAGTTTGGATTAGATGTTCATCATTCTCAGTTTATGTTATACCAGCAACAAGTTTTATATTGACAGAGTCACCTTCTTCCTACAATTACTTTAAGGTCTCTTTTTTCCTTAGTGTTTGCAAAGACCTATTTCCCTTTCATGCATTATTTTTAGGAATTTCCAATGTTCAAAAACTTCTGATAATTTTTTTCCTATCTGATTGATAACTAATCAAAATTTGTTTCTGATTCATAATTGGAATTAAAGAACAAAGCTTTGAACATGAGATAGGACTCACATACACAACGTCAATTAACAGCCAATTACTAAACAATTCTAAGCTGGCATTAACTGATGCTGCATGCAAATTAGCACAGAACAGAGGAGCAATGAGTACAGTTAAACTGAGGATTAAGGCCTGGAATAATGAGAAGCAAATATATTGTCTATGCTAGCAATGTGAGGATTGTCATTCTAGAGTGCATCTATGCTCTTTCCTTTCAACCTTGAATCTTGCATTTTCATCATGTGCACTTGTAGACTTTATTATAGGCTATTTTGTACTTAATCTGCTGCTTAGGAAAGAATCCCAAGGAGCTGGAGTCCAAGCTTATGATAATGCAACATTACTAACATGAAACAGGACCTGTTCAGATGTCCTAAATGGAAAAAAAAATCACTTTGGGTATTAATTCTATTTCCACTTTTTTTCTCTTTTCAAGTGTCATGTGATCTTTGAAGCAGCACATTGTGCAAGTTTTGTGCACTAACTACAGAACAGTCTGTTCTTAAAAATGGATAAAGCCTCAACAAAGAGCTGAAGTATCAGGAAACCGGTGTCAGGAAAGACATATAAAATAGCCTAGAAAGATGTTTTCTGTCAGCCAGATACTTGTACCCACAAATCTGTACCTGAAGCAGAGAAGACTCTTTTTCAGGTCTTGGGCAGGATAAGAGGGATGTGATTTATGTTTTTAGGACATACCTTACACCTGAGATAACTGAAATTGATGTGTACAAATCTTCAGATGATAAATATGGGAAATAACCTGAAAACACAGAAAATATTTAACGTTCTCATAAAAAAGCACAGATATTTATCCTTTCTTATAATCAAAGTTATGAAAAATGTATTTTACTAAGCTTTGCACATTTATAAAATCTAGTGCATATCTTACTGATTCTGCCATTTATTAAACATTCATCATTACACTTACTTCATATCCAAAAATGACTCATGCACTTGTATGTAGAATTTCAATAACATTCTGGTTGCTAGGCTACATGTGATCACTCTGACATATAAAGCATCTCTTAGAAATGGATTTTTTACATATATAATGATCAAATTTTGTTTATTCAAGAAGTATTTCTGCCAGTAATTATGCAAAACAGCATGACATTTTATGCCTTTAAATCAATGTTTAGTTGTATTGCACACGATATCTAACAGACACATACGACTTTTTTTTTCCATTTCAGTAAACAACTTTTTATTTCTGCCATATGTGTGTGAAAGAGTAGGTTCCTGGGTGATTTTCCTTGGCTTGGTTTTTTCCCCCACTGTCCATGTCTGTCAACATTACTACATGTCTCTAATTGGTTTTTTATCTTTGCTTCAAGCTCCTCCTTCTGAGGCCCAGTAAAAAAAAAAAAAAATCACCTCAAATGTGCAGATGGGTTTTGATACATGCTCCTATGTCTTCATCATAGAAATACAGGCTTGTTTGTGCCCATGGCACTGAGCTTGTCCCTGCATTTACTGCTTCCTGGCACAGACTGGGGAGATTTCCTGGTGCTGCCACTCCTCCATTAGTCCAACCGTCTGCAGAACTGGTGCTCTTGACAACATCTGAGCTTTGGGACCTGAGCTGTCTCTGCCACACTACTATTTAATTTTAATTTGTGTCCTGAAAAACCTGTAAAAGAACACTAAACCTGCAAAGTTATAGGGTTGGTATACAAGAACACCATAGCTTATGCTTTCTGTAAAATCACAGGTTGGTTAAATGCATTACCTTTTTTGGTTCTGTTGCAAAATCAAAACAAGCAGAATGTACATTCCTTTAATCCAAAATACTTTTTTTCTTCTAGCCAAACATTTTTCTTAGTATGGATTCACAAAAAATACTTAATTGTGATTTTATTCATTTATTCCATGTAGCATTGGAAGCATTTGGTCTTTTCAATTTTTTTTTTTTAATTTAGTTCAGCGTTGGTTTTTCAAAATGGAACTTCAAACAATATTTCATCATTTATGAAAGAAAACATTTTGCCCAAAGAATAGCAAAAAAAGAGATTTTAATTCTTCCGCCTCTCTGCATTTTCAGATTCAACTAGTGTTAGTTCAACTACAGAAAAAATATTTTAAAAAAATTAAAAAAAAACCACCTAGATTTATATAAATGCTTATTTTGGTCTGTAGGTAAACATGCATCAGTAGACAGTGTGTACCTAAACAAAAACATATTATTCCTGCAGGAGTCTGTATGTTCAGTGCACATGATAATCAGTGCTTGCTAATTATTGAGAGGACAATATTGTGAGGGGGGAAAGTGGCATTGAAAAGGAAAGTGCTGTTATGTGGTGTTACTACTGGAGCTCTTAGAGGGCCAGTCTTCAAACAATACTTGTTTTGTCATTTATTAAAAAGCTTAGTGTGATAATGGAGTTTGTTGACAGCAAGACATGTCTCTCACTAACACAGAAGGCGGCTGTAATGTCCAGGAAGACCTGCATGACTGTAAGAACTGGAATCATATACAAGGGACAAAATTAATTAGTATCAAGTACAAGTATTCTGCAGGACTAATACTGAGGGTTTCTGTTAATTTGTGAGCTCACTGACTGGAAACAGCTGTGGTGGGGACACAGTGGTTGATCGCAGAATGATTTATGAGTCACTAGTGTGATATAGCTGTAGGAGAGAAGTGTACCAGGTGACACTGGCTACAGTACTGTTGGAAAGCAGTTGTGTTATTTGATGGGCAGGAGCTATCTCATCTGCAATAAGTCTAGGCGTCCAAGCTCAAGAAAGATGATTTCAGAGTGAAACAAATGTTATGGAAAGAGGTGTGCCATTTCTCTGGTCTAGTCCAATCTGTCATAAAATCCTTGTTCATTTAGCTGAACATATGACATTTCATTCTGAAAGAAAAGCAGGAAAACAGAAACTTTCCATGATGCAGATGAAGCGTTAGAAGTTTCTGGCAAAATGGTCAGTAAAATCTGGAGATGAATGGGTAACAGCTTTTCCTAGTGTGGGCAAGCAATTCAGTAATCCTTAAGATCAATTTGGAACATTTAGGAAAATAATTAGATTATGTAGTAGCCTGCAATTGCATCTTAGGTTTAGCAACCTATAGCATAAATTAGGTCCGATAGTTGTATGGTCCTACAAGGAGTTTGTTATTTTCTGTAGTACACTGCTTCATGAATTATTTACAGTTTAGGAATTAGCTTCCATTTTACAAATTCTGATGTTAATAATTAAATTTAGTAAAAGTAGAAAGAAAACCTGTTCATGTTGTGATAAAGAAAACCAGTGCAAGAATAAAATGCAAAGAGTTAAATCAAATCATGTTGTTTGTCCCATGTAAGATATCTATAATCTTGTTTTCCAAATATTTAGGAATTTACATTAAAATCATACTTATCATTAACTTCTGCTGAGGAAACTCAGCTCTGCTAAAAGTCAGATCATAGGTGCCTTATTTTTTTTCTGTCTTGCATGATTCTTAGATTACAGAACTGTATGGAAGAGGCAATTTAATATCAAGTTCTCCATTATGTTCTATAGCACTAGTTTAAGCTGTAGCAAAAGACCATATTTCTTTTCACCCAATTTTTCCCTATCAAATAGAGATGTTTTTGCAAGCAATGCCTTATCTCAAGGTGACTGTTAGGGGTTGAAACTGAAATGATGCTGAGGTACAAGTTGTGCGAAGGACTTAACTAGATGGAATTAGTGTAATTTGATGCTCTGATCAGTCACTGTAACTGCCTGCCCGAGCCTGGTTAGAGGATAATAAGCCCCCAGAGGCTCTGTTTCCGCTCTACAGGGCTTCAGTGGTGATGCCAGTCTAAGGCACTGTTGTCTTTGCCATGCCTGGACATGCCTTGCTCCAGTGCTTCCCTGCCTCATACCTGACTGCAGGACTGCGCTGTGAACAACACCAGACAACTGATATGCCTTATTTGTGCACGTTTTCTTTCTTTTTAACATTAATCATTGAAGCCCTGCAGTTTACAGAATGACTCACACTGATGCTCTGGCTTAACCTAGAAGGGGGGACATGGACCACCACATAAGTCCAGGAATGATCAACTTGAGTAATTCCTCATAGAGCAATGACTCACAGAGCATGTCTGTGTTGGACACGAGATGTCTGATCACTGCTTGGGGAGACAAAAGAGTTTAACTGTGAAGTGCAGTTTGGTAAAAGTGGCTGTAATCATTACAAAATTTCCAGATGAAACAAGTTTTAATCAGGGCAAGAAAATCCGCACCATGACCTTGGAGAATTTACCAATGTCTGACAAGACTGATTATAGGTTGATCCTGTTATTTAATCTTTTCAGTCTACACAGGTCTAGAATGTAGACCACATGATGTATTTTTGCTCAATTTTACTCTTGGAGGTGGTTCTATCTTGGTAGCTGAAATTTACAGAAATACCCAGCTAGTAGCAAACGGCAGCATGAAGAATTTCAGCCCAAATATTTGCAGTTTGCTAGTTAAAAACAAGAAAAAAAAATTTCTCATTATGGAAAATTATAAGGATTAGAACACTTACAAAATGCTTACCCTATTAGCATTGCACTTATTGTCCTATTTAAAAAAAAGGCAGGAATATTGTTTTTAAGCTGTGGTTTTACCCTTAGATGCTCTGCTTTGATTTTGACACTGCATGTATAAGTGCTTCTGAAAACTGTGATCCAGTAGGTGCTCTGAAAATGGGCTTCTGAGAAATCTGTGTGCCTGACAGGTAGTGATTTTGTAAAATCTGGCAAAACAAGAGCATACAGCTCATCACCAGATACCAGCTTCTTCTTCAACTTTCTTTCTCAGTCATGTGTAAGTAGTTTCTGTTTAGTCAGAATTCTTGAGCAGTCAAACCTGAACTTTTCTCACACTAAGGTGCTGCAGCTTGCACACGTGCATTTGAGAAGTTTTCTCTCAGATGTTCATTGAAGTCTTGGATTTGAGCCAGAATTCATATGTTCATGTACTTTGTTTTACATTACTCTACCAAACTCACCTGCCATATGTTTTAACCAAAAGGATCATTTTCATACCATTCCTTTCAAAGAGAAGGTAAAAACTTGCCATTTTAGTGGAGGAACTAATTAGAGTAAAAGCATATCTTTCTTTTTTACATGTTTCTTTTAGCAGGAAAGGCAAATGAAAATTTACATTTCTTCAATAGATAGACTCTGCCTTTCTGTTTGTGTGGTATGCAACTCCTGACAAATCAGACTAGATATCTTTCAAATAAATTCTACAGGTGAGAGTTACATTTAACTCATGAAACAAATTAGTTGAGAGAGAGAAAGGAGTAAATTTCTGTGTAGAGAACACAAAACTGCATGTTATTGAAAAAGCTATCAGGACCTGCTCACCTAATGCAAAATTTATCCTATTAGAAATATTGCTTTGGTTTCACTTCTTTCTCTTCCATGCTCTCACTCTCCTCTTAGAGTAGTAATTTATTTGCTGTCTTTTAAGAATTTAACATTGTGCCTTGTAATCTCCCTGATTCACTGATTACTTTAAACTTAGCCACCTAAGAATACAAGTAACATTTATAATTCTAAAATTCAGTTTAAATTCTAGAGTAATCATCTGCATTCTGATTACACCACCTCTGTATACACAAGCATTCAGATGAAAGACCAGGGCTGTGGAGCATAACCAATTAGATACATCTTTTGCTGAGTCCATGAGATAATGCACAGGCCTAAATATTATTTTCCTACAGGGTGTCAAAAACTAAGATGAGAACAGACTAGATTATGTATTCTCCTATTTGTATCTACTTTCATTCTCAAGAGAAGAAGGGAATGTATATGTATGGAACAGACAAAAAAGCCCTTTTAGTGAGAGCTTCAGTTGCCCCACATTCGATATTTAATTACATATTCAAGAGGCAACCTCTATTATATTTGGAAGAAATAAATTTTCAGAGGTTACTATAGATAATACATAAACTTTCAGATGTTATCAGCAGTGTTTCTGAGATTTGTAATTCTTGATTAAAGAAGCAGCTTTGTCACTCAGTATTGACTCAAAGAAAAATACATATCCTCAGGCTCTGAGGAGTTCTTAAATAGATGTTCCCTTTACAGCCTGAGTATGTGTTGGAACTAAAATGAAAAAAGAGAAAAAGAACAAGAATTTCTGTAAAGAAACATCAAAGGCCATTAGAGAAAGACCTTTAAAAAAGAAGACAGTAGCATATAGAAAATAATCAGGCACTGCTAAATAGAGAAGAATAATTTTGAAAGCAATAGAACACTCAAAAATCGGTAAAACTTGCCTGTGAGGTTCCTTCTCCTTAGTTAAAACCTATTTTAAAAAGGTTTACCAAAGGAAAACCTCTCTAAATATTATTTTCAATGGAAAATAACATTTATTATTCATATATTGCATATATAGTTAATGTCTAGTTGTTGTTGGCTGAAAATATATATAGATTAAAAAATGGGTCAAGTCAGTGGGTCAAGCATTTTAATACATTTGAATAGAACCACCAGAAACTCTGTGTGACTTTGAAAATAAGAGAACAGTTTAATTAAATAGAAATATTAGTTGGCAAAAGAATGGCACTTAGTTGTATCTCTTTCAAGAGTTATTTTTACATTTAGTAACTTAGACCATTTACCACTGAGATTGATGATTTTTTTAAAGTTGCTGTTAAACAGTGTTCTTCTCCATTTATATATTCTTCTATTTCTCCTTGATGTTAAAAATGGCTTCCCTGACAACATACCATTTAGTAACTTTCTAAGTATTGAAAGTTTAAAGTGGCCTGAAATGCACAGTGTCATTCTGAACCTAAATACAAACTGTTACAAATTGTAATGCTGTCTGAAATCCAGACTCATTTTGTGATGCACATCCTTCCTTTTAGAAATGCCTTCTCTAGGAAGTGATCAGGAGCACAACTTCTTCCAGTCATCCAGAGCTGCAGTATAGTAAGGATGGTGCAAAGTAAAAACAGCAGGGCACATTTAAAATTAAAGGGCCCATTAGGCTCTTCCTTCCTGTAGGCTTTGGAAAATTCAAGGAGTATATTGAATCAAGCACACAATGCTTTATATATAGCATATCACAGTTTGTTTGGTTTTGGTCTAGTTCCTAATCTCCTATACTATCAGCTTGATGTGTTACAAGCAGGGTAATGTATAGCTATAATTACTGCATTAGTCCTTGAGGAGTAAATTAAACTACTAAATTTGGGAAGTGTATAATCCAGAGTTAGTATGATTATAAATCTGGACATTATTAACTGAAATTTTAATAGATACATTATCAATTAACTGCTAGGAAAAAAATGTTTTTAAATTGAGGCAGTTTTTTGAAGGTATTTCCACATATTACTACATTTTAATTTTGTACCTTTTTTTTTCATTATGAACATTTGAGAATATTTGAATCAGTAAACAAATATTAATAAAATATGCCAAAGCCTGCAGAAATACAAAGTAAGTTCCTAGCTTATTTTTCTCAGTTCTGGTTTTTGTTTTGAATTGTTGTTTTAAGGCTGCTCAGAATACTTGCCAAGGGACCAACAACTCATATTTTACTGAAAGAAACAAGTTATTTACAAAAATAACTAGAATGCAGGTTATACTGGAGACGATATACACCTCATTGGATTGATTAGAATTGATATTTTACAAGTACCTGGCCTGGACAAAGGAGAGAATCTCATTTGTTTTTAAAAATTTGCATGTTTTTTGTCCAGGTGACACATGACTGGTGAGATGAAAGACTGCTTTGTTCTTCATAAGACCTCTCCAAGTCACTGAATAGAATGAATATCATTCCTTTTGGTAGATCATGTCTTCATCTCATCTTCACCTTGATGAGAAAGCATGGAACAAATCTGGACAGAAGCCACAACTGTGTTGGCCATGCTACATTGAGCAAACCCAGCAAAATCTTGGAAGCAAACACTAGAAATCAGAGAGGTACATCGGTACCAGTGGCCACAGGTTCAGAAGACTATCACTTAGGAATGAGTTGAACTCCACCCAGGACTTGGAGACACTTGGTGCTTTTTGTTGGTTGTTTTTTTTTTCTCTGAAAACAGGTTTGGGTTGGTGTGGTTTTGTTGGGTTTTCTTTTTTTTTTTTTTTTTTTGGGGGGGGGGAAGGGTGGGGTGGAAACCAACTGTATGAATTCTGAATTTTTTTCATTTATATTTCAAGAGAAATTTATGTTTATATGGTCTTGTGCCAAGTTAATGGTACATCTCCCTGGAACAATATGCCAGCGCTAGGTTTTCAGAACCTGGCTAATTGAAAACTTCCCAAGCTCTTGCACAGGAGTGACACACACAGAGCAGAAGGATCCCTTGGCTAGAACATGGATTGCACTATGTTGACACAAATTGGTTCACTTCCAACTCAAAAACCAGGTAATTTTTCATCTTGGTTAAGAGTTTGCAAAACAAGAACTCTCATATTATAAACTTCTTAGGTATTGCCTGAAATGATTGCATTTATGCCAGTGGGCTCTTATACTTTGACAACACTGGGTGGCATTGTACAATATGGGACATTATAAAGTAATAGAATATGTACACAGATTTTTTACAAGTTTTTCATCTGCTGCTCTTCCAACCCTCAGGTTGTAAAAATACTGTGAGGACTCACAGCTAGCTTAGGTGAGTCTTCTGCACACATACTTGTGCAGAAGATTTGAACACACAGGCAGACCTGATGACTTTATGTTTCCTCTCAAAGGAAGTGTTCATGTCTTTGTATATAATTAGCTCCACTATGAAGAAGATCTTAGAAGAGAAAGACTTGGTTTTCTTATTAGACTTGTGGTTCACAGGGGGGGGATGGGGTTGGTAGTGAGGTAGAAGAGAGGATTTTGCACTTAGTCATAAGCAGTGTTGGGAGCAAGTAAAACCATTAATAAAGAGTGGCTTTGTGTGGGATTCCATTTCCAGCACAGAAGAAGATACTCACAACGGAGAATGGTTTCAGAGAAATGTCACAGGGTGGAAATTTCTTTCCTTTCCAAGCTCTGAACCTAGGAACTCATTTTCCATTAGGGAACAAGAAAGAAGAATAATAAATTTCCGTGAAGAAAAACACCCCCTGTGCATCAAATAACATAATTAGACAGAGATGTGAATTACATTCCTGAAGATGAGTGAAATTTGTTTTCCTGATAGTTATGTGATATTTTATAATATCTGTCAAGAATTTTGGCATTAAAGTCTACTGAAGAGGCACATAGGCAAGTTCAGTATAACATCTATATTTGAGGAAATTAATTTTTTTTAAGGAAATCAATTGGATTATCATCTAGATAATCTGAAAAACAAGTTAGAAATAAAATCAAGTATCTCACTTCTCTGTCTTTTATTGTTATCTCTGTGGTTTTACATTAAATGTAATTTTAACGCTTGTTTCTCCTCTTGTTGTGTAACGTACAGCATAATCAGAAAGGCCCATTTGACTAGAGTGTATCTGAATAGTCTTGATATAGTTGATTTTTCAGCAAGTAATAATACACAGCAAAACAAAGAAAACGCTCTCCATCTTACATTTTCTGTGATAGTTAGCTAAAAATAGAGACAAGCACCTATTCAAGTTGCAAGCTGGTTTTAATAGGATGCTATTTAGGACCCTACAAAGCCAGAAGGATTTTAATGGGATTGCTGATGATTGACAAATTAGTTAGGCTCATAATCAATAACAATAAAGAAATAGAGACATGATAATAATGGATGAGAAATGTTTTCATATCCACAGAGACGAGTTTTGAAAATCTTTAAATGAGTGAAATCAAAGCATTTAAAACCTTAAATCTACAGCTGGACTTTACTTTTAAAAGTAGCAGTCACTGTAGTTACTCCAATTTTGCCTGCACTTGATTGGAAAATCCAGGTCTCTGGGGTGCTTATTGGTGGCTACACCAGTTATTCTTGTTTCTGACTATTGCTGTGCATCAGGTCCCACATATTTTGAGATTATCAGTCAAAATGACATTTAAATTCAAATAGCTCCTCTAAAACACTGGCCCTTCTTTTAAATATTAAATACTATTCCAGCCAACTTCATGGACTCCATTTAGTTTTAAGGGCACAGGCCTCAGTAGCAGAAGTCAAACTGTAACAGTCTGACTGTGCAGACACCTGAGCCTGCAAGAAATGTGTCCCTGTGGCCAATGGGATCCTGAGCTGCCTTAGGAGGAGCATTGGCAGCAGGTTGAGGGAGGGGATCCTGCCCCTCTGCTCAGCCCTGGTGAGGCCTGACCAGGAGTGCTGTGTCCAGCTCTGGGCTCCTCAGGACAAGAGAGACAGGGAGCTCCTGGAGCAGGTCCAGTGAAGGGCGGCAAAGATGATGAGGGGATTGGAACAGGTCACTTACAAGGAAAGACTGAGGGAAAGGCTTCTGTTTATCCTGGAGAAGACTGAGAGGGTGTGTTATCAATATATACAAGTATCTGAAGGGTGAATGTCAAGAGGATGGAACCAGGCTCTTCTGGATGTTGCCAAGTAATAGAACAAGAGGCATAGGAAATTCCATCTGAACATGAGGAAAGAACTTCTTTACTGTGAGGGTGACCAAGCACTGGAACAGGTTGCCAAGAGTTGTGGTCTCCCTCACTGGAGATGTTCAACACCTACCTGGATACAATCCTGAATAACATGCTCTAAGGGACCCTGCTTGAGCAGGGAGGTTGGAGTAGATGATTTCCAGTGGTCCCTTGTGGTCCCTTGCAGTCCCAACTATTCTGTGATTATATGATTCTGCAACAGCTGCTGGTAGGATCATTTCCAGCACCTGAAGCCCTGTAATTCCTGTTCTTGTCTCCTGCAAGTACCATGTCCTTGTACCCTGTCCCTGGGCTGGCCATGTAAAGCCGACAGAGCTACCCTGTCCCATGCAGAAGCCATGTCCCTCCAGCATGGGACTGTATTTCAGAGGTGCAGGAAGTGCAGATGGATGGAAAGTCAGGATCAGCAAGCCATGGAGATAACTGTGCTTGGCTTCCAATATTCAAACCCTTTCCACACAGACATGTTTCAGGCACATAGCGAGCAGGAGAGGGAGACGACACAACTGCCTTACAGCCCAGGCATGGTGCAAAATTCCTGGGGATTGGATTTGGAGTCCTTTTGTATGGACTAGTCTAAAATATTTTCATTAATTAATTTTAATTTTGGGAAAATTTGAGTTTAAATTGGACTTTAAATACACTGAAAATATTATCTTGGAAAAATTAGTAGAAAACTAGGAGTCACCATCAATGGAAAATTAAAATAAAACCAATTAATCTATTTTAGTTTAAGAAAAACCCAAACCACACAAAACCAATCTGTTAAGGACCACAAGTTACCTGTTGCTTTCTTCATGTTCTTTTCATAGTCAGTCATGTAACAGACATTAGCCTGGCATCATGAATTTGAATCTCAGTATCTGACTCGAAGAGAATGGGAAGGATTTTATTTTTTCAAAAAAACAGCAGGTGGAATGTCACTTGGTAAAGACGACAGCTGACTGGGGAAAAAAAAAAAAAAAAAAAAAAAAAAAAAAAAAAAAAAAAAAAAAAAAAAAGCATTGCTACTTACTCTTTACTCAAATGCTTTGAAGCCACTGAAACTGAACAGTTTGACAATAAAGGATGCAGCTTGTTTTCCTTCATGCTCTATCACCTCACCCAGCAGTATTAGCAGCATACATCAGCCAGACTGCCTTCAACAAAGAGCATGCTAAACATTCACAAGTTGTTCAGCATCAGATATGCTGTAATGCACTTACTGCTGAAAGTTGAGGACCTCTCCAAACGTGCCTTTTGTTTTGCAATTAGTTTATGGTTTCTCAAGCAGGAAGTCAGCTTCAGGGCTGGTGGTTTTTCTGCAGCTAAGATAATCAACATAGGAATTGTCTCATCTTTGTAGGTTTTTAAACATATTTTTGTGCAGTCGATGGATAGAGTTAAGTATGTCTGACACTAAATAAAAATTTCTCATAAAGCTATAAATAAACTAATGTAGAAACTTCTAACAAAAATTTCTTCATATTCCAACATTGTTGAGTTTTTTCAGTCTGTATGTTTTAATTCTGTCTTGAGAATGTATGTTTATGAATGATTGAAACCAAACAGAAGGAATAGTATGTTTATGCAGTAATACATCTTTGCTTTCTGTTGTCCTGGTTTCAGCTGGGGCAGAGCTCATTTTCTATGCAGTAGCTGATGCAGTGCTGTGTTTTGTATTCAGTAGGAGATTAATGTGAATAGAACACTGAAATTTTGGTTATTGCTAAGTCATACTTTCCCTAAGTCAAAGACTTTGCACTCTGCTCTGCACTGGATCAACCTCATCTTGAGTCCTATCTGTGGATTTGGTCACCACAATATAAGGAAGACACTGAGCTATTAGAGAGCATCCAGGGGAGGTCAACAAAGATGGTGCAGGGCCTCGAGGGACAGCCATATGGCTCAGGTCACTTGGCTTGTTCAGCCTGGAGAGGATCCCTGAGAGGGGACTCACCACAGTCTGCAGCTTCCTCATGAGGGGAAGAGGAGGGGCAGGCACTGATCTCTCCTCTCTGGTGACCAGTGACAGGACCCAAGGGAATAGCCTGAAGTTGTGTCAGGGAAAGTTTAGGCTGAATATTAGGGAAAGGTTCTTTACCCAGAGGGTGGCTGGTCACTGGAACAGGCTCCCCAGGGAAGTGGTCACAGCTCTGAGCCTGACAGACAAGAAACTTTTGGACAATACCGTCAGCCACATGGTATGACTCTTGGGGATGGTGCTGTGCAGGGATAGGAGTTGGACTTGATGTTCCCTGCGGGTCCCTTCCAACTCAGCATATTCTGTGATTCTGGACTTTTCAGTGTCTTGCCCTCTGCCAGTGTGGAGGCCCACAAAAGCTGGGAGGGAGCATAGCTGACCAAACTGCCCAAAGAGATATTTCATAACGTAAAAAGCTATGCCCAATATATGAACTGGAGGGGTTACCTGGAATGGGGACAGTTGTGGTTCAGGAATGGGCTGGCCATTGGTCAACATGGGGTGTGAGATTGCATTGTCAGCACCTGTCTTTCTTGTGTTTTATCTCCCTCTCATTATTATTATTATTATTATTATTATTATTATTATTATTATTATTATTATTATTATTATTATTATTATTATTATTAT